>JAQZBX010113964.1:0-10056 GCA_029593785.1 Cabassous unicinctus
AGTGACGGGAGTCGCTGTTCCAGCTGGCTTTTTTTTTTTTTCCCCCGTAAGGGTGGGGGTCAGCCGACTGTGTTAAGCACCACAGGCAGGCTTAAAACTCACGAATCTCTATGGTTCAGTCCACACCGTCGATCTGTCCAGATAGATGTCCCAAGCTTCTTACTCCACACACCGACAGCACAGACACCCGTGCCGCACCCTCTCTACTCTCTGCTGTGATCTGGGAGCTGCTTGCAGTTGCCCTCCTAAACTGATGCCATTTTTTTCACCAATCCTATAGGTTTTAAATGTACTACAATAAAAGCAATAGTCAAAGAAAGAAAAATTCACAAAATTTTTATTAATCTTAAATTTTTAGTTAATCTTTATTGTTACGATTCCAGTAAACATCTTTAATAGAAAAAAAAATAGCAGAATATTAGGAGTAAGAAACAGAAAGGAAACATGACTTATTTGCCCTACATTTCAATAAAATTAAAACTTTATCTCTGACAATTATTCGATAACATTTTAAAATTCTATTGCTTTTTTTAATTCTCTCAATCTTTAAATGTTTTGAAGCTCTGTTTAGGAATATTATACTTTTCTGAAAAAATTGGATCTTGTTTTTTTGCACTGTCCTTCATAACTCTGGAACACAGAGGTATATTTTATCTAATAGCATTACGTTGCACAGATTTATTTATATGCTTATATTTGCAGGTATACATTTTTATAACATTTTAATATTCATCTATTTCTTAATTTTTTTCTTTATTGTGAAAGTTTTGGTTTTACAGAACATTTACACCTAAAATAAAGGATTGCTATACATGATCCCATCTCCCAAAACTTGCATTGGTGTGAAACATTTGTTACATTTGATGACAATACATTTTATATTATATTTTGTAATTATACCATTAACTAAAGTTCATGATTTAATCTTAGTGCAGTTTCACAGATTTTTTAAAAATTTTCTTCTGTTACCATGTATACAATCTAGCATTTCCCATTATAATTACACATTTAGATACATATTTCAGTGCTGTTAATTGAGTTCACAATATTGTACTACTATTAATACCATCCATCAGCAAACATTTCTATTATTCCAAATAGGAACTCTGTACATTTTCAGACTTAACTTCAAATTTTCTATCCTCCTCTCTGGTAACTTATGTTCTAGATTCTTTCTTTATGAGTTTGCTTATTTTAATTATTTCAAATCAGTGAGATCATACAATATTTGTCCTGTTTCTGACTTAGTTCAGTAAACATGATGTCTTAAGGGTTCATACATGTGGCCTCATGTATCAAGACTGCATTCCTCTTCACAACTTAATAATATTTCATTGTACTCTAATTATATACCACATTTTATTCAGCCATTTATTGATTGATGGACACTGCCCTTGTTTCCATCTTTGGACTGTGAATAATGATGCTATGAACATCAGTGTGCCAATATCTGTTTGAATCCCTGCTTTCAATTCTTTTGGGTATACCTATTATTTGTATTGCTTAGAAATATGTTAGTTCTATCCTTAGCTTTTGGAAGAATCACCAAACTGTCTTCCAGATCTACCATTTTACAATGCCACCAACAACGAATGAGGGTTCTTATTTCTCCACATTCTCTACAATACTTCTATTTTCTGTTTTATTATTTTTTAATATGGACATTCTAATGAGTGTGAAATGATACCTCATTGTGGGTTTGATTTGCATTTCCCTACTGGCCAATGATGTTGAGCATCTTTTCATGTGCTTTCTGGCCATTTGTATTTTTGCATATCTTTTTCAGAGATGTTTGTTCAAGGTTTTTGCCCATTTTTATTTGGGTTGTTTGTTGCTAAATTGGCTTATATATTCTGGATATTAAACTATCATCAATAAATGGCTTCCAAATACTTTCTTCTTTTGTGTTCATTGTCTTATTTTCATGATAAAGTACATTAAGGCACAAAAGTTGTTTTCCTTTTATTTTGATGATGTCACATTTATATTGTTTTTTTCTTTTGTTGCTTGTGGTATGGGTGTAAAGTGTAAGAAACCATTGCCTAGAACAGGAAAGTGTTGTACATAATCCAGGAGGGAGCAGGGCAGATAGACAAAGAGGCCAAAGGAAAACCATGAGTTGCTCACCCCTGTGGCTGAGAATATACCTCCCACTCAAGAAAAATAGCCTTGGTAAAACCCTTGGCTCACTGCAGCCAACTAAGTGGGAAAGAACATTCCCTGAGAGGAAGAAGGGTCTGGTGGAGGGAAGAGAGTGGTTGCTTTTCTGTGAGTTTGGCCAGTTGAACCCCCTTTAAATCTCAGAAAGGCCCCAACCAGCACAGAAGTGGCCCTGGGGAGAGGGAAGGGGGAATCTGAACAGGCACGCTGTCACACCCAGTCACGCTGGGGGAGAAGAGAACTAGGTCAGTGAGGAGGCAGAGACAGGAGCTTAACCAGCCTGGCTCTGACAAACTGTTAGAAGCCCAACTAACCTGAGGAAACTAAGGTGGGAAGAGCCAGATAAGCTTTCAGAGGCCTCCTTAACCTGTGGATTGGTTGCTGTTCAGTGTAGGAATTCCTGCCTTGCACATAGTGAAGTCCCTGTTTTAATTCCCAGTATTTCTTAAGAGACAGGATCCACAATGTGATCCTGAAAGTGATCCACTGGGTTATCAAACACCCAGTCTGCATCTTATGATGGGGAATGTAGAGATTGAAATTTTTTGTTTATTTTAGTTTTTTTTATCTGTTATTTTTTTAACTGTTATTTTTTTATCAGTTCTTTTTTTTATTTTATTTGCTAAATAATGTACATCACTCATGGAGATGAGGATGCAGGGTGATTGATTGATGAGCAACAGCAGCCTGAAAAGCTCCCTAAGGGTCTAAGAGGGAAGGCTGATATTCCTAGGTTGTTTTTTGTTGTTTTGTTTCTTGTTTGTTGCCTTTTCTTTTTTGCTGTTTCCTTTTTTTATTTTACTTATTTTTTCTACCTACTTTATTTCATTTATTTCCTTCATTTTTCCATTTTCGTCTTCTCTTGCTTTTCTTTCATTCCATATCTTCTTGTTTGTTCTTCAATCTGTCTCTCACTCTCTCTCTTTCTATTCTTCTCTTCTCATCTTTCTGGCCTTTTAATTCATTCTATTTTTTCTCTATTTTGTTTCCTGTTTCATATTGTTCTATTCCACCTTTTAAAATTCTTATTCCTTTTTATTGTCTATGTTTATTTACTTGTGTTACTTATGTATTTATTAGCTCTTGTATGGTTTATATTCTATCTTTATTATTATTATTATTATTATTATTATTCTTTTTCTCTTCTTATCTCTTTCCTTTTCTCTGGTCCTGATATTATTTTTCAAGGGAACACTGACAAGTGCAAGGATATATAATAAGGGGAATTAGTGTCAAAAAGGAACTTATCACAGGAAAACAAAACAAAACAAAATAAAACCCTAGAGTAGAGAGAGAAGCTAACCAACTGAATAAGCCTATTGAGATAAACAGGTGCCTAGACACCAACAAAAAATTACAAGCCATACTAAAAAACAGGAAAACATGGCCCAGTCAAACAAAAAAACTAAAAAATGGGAGGAGATGCAGAACATGGAACAACTAATCAGAGATCTCCAAATAAATATTATGAATTGGCTTAATGAAGTGAAGGAAGAGGAAAATGATATTAAGAAGACAATGGGGGAAGATACAGAAGAAAATGTAATGGATCTGATGGTGGTGAATGGCACAGTGCAAGAAATAAAAGTACACTGGAACACATAACAGCAAATTTGAACAGGCAGAGGAAATAATTAGTGATGTTGAAGACATAACATCCAAAATGAGATCTATAGTAGAAGAGATAAATAAAAGACAAAAAAAATCCAGCAAGGACTCATGGATGTGAATGACAACAATAAACACAAACATATGCATTATAGGCATCTCAGAGGGAGAAGAAAATGGAAAGGGGGAGAAGGAATTGTGGCAGGAATAATGGCTGAAAATTACACAGCTCTTTTGAGGGACATAGATGTATATGTCCAGGAAGCAGAGCACAGCCTAAACAGTATAAATCTTAACAGGCTTACCCGAAAAATATACTTACCAAGTTGTCCATTGCTCAGGCCAAAGAGAGATTCCTGACATCAGAAAGTGAAAAGACATCCATGACATACAAGGGAGTTCTGCAGGTTGAAATGAAAAAACAGGATAGAGAGGGTTGGAGGAGATTGTAGGAAGGAAGATTAATTGGAAGGAACAACTGAAAAATAAAAAAGAGAAATAGAAACAACATATGACATACATAATCTTAAAGAAAATATGGCTAATGCAAATAATACCTTGACAGTAATAACATTCAATGTGAATGGATTAAACTCTCCAATCAAGAGACACTGAATGGCAAAATGGATAAGAAAATATGTCCATCTATATGCTGTTTACAAGAAACTAACCCTAGAGCCAGGCACACAAGGAAGTTGCAAGTGAATGGTTGGAAAATGACTTTATTTACAAACAATAACCAAAAAAGGGCTGACATAGCTAGACTAATATTAGATATAATACACTTTAAATGCAAAACTATTAGAAGAGACAAAGAAGGACACTATACATAATTATAAAACGGATAATCTTTCAAGAAGAAAGAACAATCAATCATTTATGCACATATTCTGGGTGCCTTAAAATACCTGAGGCAAACATTGGGAAAACTAAGTGGAAAAATAGATGCCTCTACAATTATAGTGGGAGATTTTAATATACCTTTATCACCACTAGACAGAACCTCCTGACAGAAGGTCATTAAAGAAACAGAGACCTTAAATAATAGATCAGGGGATCTAGACCTAACAGATATACAGAATATTATACCCAAGTACAGTGCAGTACACATTCTTCTCAAGTTCACATGGATCATTCTTTAGGATAGACCATATGCTAGGTCATGAAACAAGTCTCAATGAATTCAGAAAGACTGAAATTATACAAAGGAATTTTTTCTGACCTCAAAAGAATGAAACTAGAAAAATGTAAGAGTAAGAGAACCAGATTAGGTACAAAGATATAGAAGTTAAACAACACACTGTTATATAATCAGTGGGTCAAGTATGAAATTGCAAAAGAAATCAGTAACTACCTTGAAACTAATGAAAATGACAGCACAATGTTTCAAAAGCTATAGGAGGCAGCAAAAGGTGTAGTGAGAGGGAAATTCACAGACATAAATGTCTATATTAAAAAAGAAGAGAGAGATAAAATCAAAGATCTAACTGCATGATGAAGGATTTATTAAAAGAACAACAAACTAACCCCAAAGAAGTAGAAAGAATGAAATAGCAAAATTTAGAGCAGAGCTAAATGAAATTGAAAATAAGAAAGCACAAGAAAAAATTAACAAAACCAAAAGCTCATTCTTTTAGAAGATTAATAAAATTGGTAAACCCTTAGCTAGACTAACAAAGAAAAAAGAAAGAAGATACAAAAACATAAAACAAGGAATGAGGAAGGGGATATTACCATAGTTCCCACAGAAATAAAGTGTATTATAAGAGGATATTATGAAAAATTGTATGCCAACAAAATGGAAAACTTAGATGAAATGGACACATTTTTAGGAACACTCAAGCAACCTACCTTGATTAAAGAAGAAATTGATGAACTCAACAGACTAATCACAGGTAAGAAGATTAAACTAACCATCAAAAATCTCCCAACAAAGAGGAACCCAGGACCAGAAAACTTCACAAGTTATTTTACCAATCATTCCAGAAAGAACTAAGACCAACCCAGTTTAAACTCTTCCAAAAAAATAGAAGTGGTGGAAACATTGCCTAACTCATTCTATGATTTCAACATCATGCTAATACCAAAACCACATAAAGACACCACAATAATTGAAAACTACTGACCAATCTCTCTAATGAACCTGGATGCTAAAATCCTCAACAAAATATTTACTAATCATATTAAACAACACACCAAATTAATTATACACCATGATCGAGTGGGTTTCATCCCTGGTGTGCATGGATGGTTCAATATAAGAAAGTGAATCAATGTAATACATCACATTAACTGATTGAAAGAAAAAAAACATCACATGATCATCTCTATTGATGCAGAAAAAAACACTCAACAGAAACAATACAACAACCGTTCTTGATAAAAATATCTCAAAAGATTGGAATAGAAGGAAACTTCCTCAACATGATAGAGGATATATATATGAAAATCCCACAACTAACATCATATTCAATGGCAAAATGTTCAAAGTTTTCCCTCTAAGATCTGGAACAATGCAAGGATGCCCACTGTAACCACTCTTATTTAAAGTCATGATAGAAGTACTTAGTCAAGTACTTAGGGAAAAAAAAATGATATAAAAGGCATCTAAATTGGAAAAGACAAAGCAAAAATTTCACTATTTGTAGATTACATGATCCTATATATAGAAAGCCCTGAGAAATCTACAAAAAAGTTTCTAGAGTTGATAAATGAGTTCAGTAAAGTGGCAGGATGTAAGATCAACATGCAAAAATCAGTAACATTTCTGTACACCAATAATGAGAAATCTGAGGGGGAAATCAAGAAAAAAATTCCATTTACAATAACAACTTAAAGAAGCAAATACCTAGGATTAAACATAACAAAAGATGTAAAGCAATTGTGTGCATAAAACTACAAGAAAGGAAAATTTAAAAACCTGAATAAATGGAAGAATATTCCCTGTTTATGGATTGGAAGACTAAACAATTTCAAGATGTATGTACTACAAAATTTGATTTACAAATTTAATGCATCCTAATAAAATTGCAATGGCATTTTTTACTGAATTGGAAAAGCTAGTTATAAAATTTATTTATAAGGGCAAGGAGCCCCAAATAACCAAAGACATATTGAAAAGAATGAAATTGGAGGACTCACACTACCTGACTTTAAAACATGTACAAAGCTACAGTGGTCAAAATGCATGATATTGGTGCAAGGATAGATATATTGACCGATGGAACAAAACTGAGAGTTCTGATATATATGCTTGCATATATAGTCAACTAATATTTAATAAGCCCACCAAGCCTCCTCAACTGGGAGATAATGGCCTCTTCAACAAATGGTGCTTGGAGAACTGGATATCCATATTCAAAAGAATGAGAGAGGATCACCATCTCAAATCCTATACAAAAATTGACTCAAGATGGAACAAAGATCTAAATATATTAGCCAAGACCATAAAACTCCTAGAAGATAATGTAAGGAAACATCTATGGGAACTTGCAGTAGGAAATGGTTTTATAAACTTTACACCCAAAGTGCAAGCAATGAAAGGAAAAGCAGATAAATTGGACCTCTGAAAATTAAAAACTTTTGCACTTCAAAGGATTTTGTCAAGAAATAGAAAAGGCAGCCTACTCAATGGGAGAAAATATTTGTTAACCTTCACTCTGATAGGGGCCTAATATCAAGCATATAAATACTACATCTTGAAAATAAAATAAAAAACCCATTAAAAATGGGCAAGATATTTGAATAGAAACTTCTCCATAGAAGAAATATAAATGCTTAAAAAGCACATGAAAGATGGTCAATATCACCAGCTATTAGGGGAATGCAAATCAAAACTACTAAACTGGTGGCTATTAAAAAACCAGAGGACTAGAAGTGTTGGAGAGAATGTGGATGAAAGCGAACATTTATCCACTGCTGGTGGGGATGTAGAATGGTGCAGCCATTGTGGAAAACAGTTTGGCAGTTCCTAAGGAAGCTTACAATAGATCTGCCATATGATTCAGCAATCCCACTGCTGGGTATACGCCCAGAAGAATTGAAAGCAGGGACACAAACATATATTTGCACACCAATGTTTACAACATCATTATTCTCTATTACCAAAAGTTGGAAGAAACCCAAATGTCCATCAACAGATGAATGGATAAGCAAACTGTTGTATATACATACAATGGAATATTACTCAATTGTAAGAAGGACAATTATGTTAACATATAGGATTACGTGGATGAATCCTGGAGACTTTATGTTGAGTGAAGTAAACCACACACTGAATGACAAATGTTAAATGACCACACTGGTATGACTGAAGCAAATTGAGCAGTATCACAGAGCTAGATTCTGGCAGATAGGTATACAGGAGACAGAAAGGGAATAGAGTGTGATGAGCCAATGCCCTTATGGTCAAAGTCTATGATAAGGTGGAATTGTGTGGTTTAGCATTGGATGTGTGTGACAGTGGTGCGGTGATGTGATTGGGTTCAGTGGTACTGGTCTGAGGGGAAGTTAATTGGGGGCTGGGGTGGACTATCCATAGACCTGATGGGAATGTTGGGGGAAGGAGCAGGGAAACTGGGGATTTGCAGGTCTGTGGTTAAAACTACAATGTTAGGAATGTTCTTTTAGCAAATATGGCAGGGTAGGGTTACTGGTATAGGGTGTAGGGTTTGGGGGAATATACGAAGTAAGGAGAACCTGGGGCATGCTTCTATGGAATATGTAAGTGTTCATCTTGTCAGAGTATGTTATTTCAGTTGGTGGAGACCCACACAATAATCAAGAAAATATTAAACTCCTGTCCTGGGGAGTCCTACTATGTTCTCAATTAGAGGGACAAGAATACCTTGAGAACATATGCAATGCTTAATAAAAGGCACTATCTCAAGCATTTAATATTATTGCAAGTAACTATGAATCTTATTCTACAGAAGTGGAAATTTAGTACTTACTGTAGGTTCTGAGGGGAGGAAGAGGGAAAAATAGAATAGAAAGAACATAGGGCATATTTAGGGCATTAGAATTGTTCTGCATGATCTTGCAATAATGGATACAAGCCATTTTAAATTTCATCAAAACCTATAAAAGGGTATGGCCCAAAATGTAAACCATAATGTAAACCATTGACCATGTTTAGTAGTAATGCTTCACTATTTGTACATCAATTGTACCAAATGTACCATCTGCATGTAAATTGTTATTACTATAAGTGAGTGCAAAGTTGGAGAGTATTAGATGTATGGGAATCCTTTATATTTTCTTTATGAATTTTCTGTAACCTAAAGCTTCCTTGAAAATGAAATGAAAAAAAAATTAAGATACTGGAGTAATATATGGAAGAAAATATCACTGCACATACTAGACCAAAGATCTTGCAGTGATGAAAGAGTCAAGGTCTAAAATTTTTAAATATTTTTTCAATTTTTTAATTTGTTTGCATTTTTTTGTTACTTTTTAAAATAGTACTTCATTATCTTATTAATTCTACTTCCTGGCTTCATTTTTGAGAGGTTTTGGATATCAGAAGGGTCACAGCTGTGGCAGAGGAGGATCACTGGTGTGGTGTGTATTAGTCAGGGTTCTCTCGGGAAACAGAATCAACAGGAGATATCCGTCAATGATATGAGATTTTAAAAGAGTCTCTCACGCAACCATGGGGATGCACAAGTCCAGGCTCCACAGGCAGGCTGCAAACCAGTGGCTCCGATGAAAGTCCAACGAAGGGTCGTTGATGAGTTTCTGGGAGAAGTTACCTGTCCAACGAAGAGCTGGAAAATTCTCTCTGAATGTTGAAATCACTTCCCCTTTTAAGCCATTCAACTGATTGGATAAAAGTGCCAGCCATTGATGATGTAATCTCCCTGCTTGATGCTATGTAATCAGCCATCCACGCAGTAAACTCACTGGTGATTGAAGTCCATAAATGCTCTTGTATTACAATTAGCCTAGGGCTTGTTGGAACAAACACCTGGACACAATTACCTGGCCGAGTTGACACATTAGCCTAACCATTACAGTCCACCCCTTGTCAACTCGGCAACCATACACATTACCCTAAACCATACTTAGTCTCTAAGTAAAAACATTAACAGACAAGCATACATATATATTTCCACCTAACAATGTTCAACTCCTCTGCGTACAACCGGAAACGCATTAATTCCCCACAGAACAGGGTGCAAGTACTTGGTTAATATTCACTCTTAAACTTGACATCCTTAAATATTATGCCATGGAATTAATACAACTTTTCATGATAGGGGAAAAGGTTGGGGAAGAAAACAAATT
>JAQZBX010113965.1:0-10057 GCA_029593785.1 Cabassous unicinctus
TAGGCAGATTTTGTTTCTATCAGCAAAGGCACAAATTCATCCTATAGAACCTATTTTGGATGTTGTGGTGCTGTGTAGACTATTTTTGATGGAAAAAGGGTTTTTAAATATCTTCTACCTGAGAACTATGAACATGATTCCCCTATAGCTGTAACTGGAAGAACTTGATATACATCCTTGGCTAAGGGAAGATAAAATTATTTATTCTGGGCATTGCCCAGATTAAAATAAAAATGACACTCTCTGATGGTGAAATACATCAGCATTACTTTTGGAGTGAGTCCTGCCTGAATGACTTTCTCTCATTTTTGCAATCCCATGTATTTCAGGTACTCTGCACATTCATGATAATAAGTCTACTCTGACTTCAGCAGTCAGTATCAGAACTATGAATTTTCTACAACATTCCTGTATTGGGGGCTATTCAATCACATAAAGTTCAAGTAGGATATTGGTGGTCCAGTCCAACATGGTCTTTTGTATACACATTTTATTTTCTTTCTATAATATCACATATAAAATCAGTGAAATTCCTGTTTCCTTTGTATTTCCACCCTTAAAATCTCATCCTTGGGATATTGGAAAAACTGCTTGAATAACCATACCTGTGCAAATATGCAATTATAAACACATGTGCACATACAGACACACATGCCTTCTCAAAGAAATGCAAATATGTACAGGCATTGCAAAATACCTGTCCATTTAGAAAAAAAATGGTTCTCCCAATAGTACAAAAATAGTTGGCACAGATATTTAAACTCTTCTGACATATTCACCTAGTTTAAATGTCACATAATAAAACTGAGTCACAGTATTAATAAAACAACAATAAAAGCATTTTGGAGATAATTTGTCACTACAGCTTTACCCAATAACAAATGGATATTTAATTTATATGTATAAATTTCAAAGGTTATTTTTCAAATGTTTAATTCAATTAATACAGGTTTGGGTGCAAAAACAAGTGTTTAAATTTACTGATAAATTTGTAGGAAACTATTTAAGGCTCAAAGATGGTTATATTAAATTCTCAAGTACAATAAAGTCCAGTCTTGGATTGTGCAGTCTGCTATTCCAGGCCATCAATCACTGTGATGACTCTTTTATCGAGGAAGGAATACTATTTTCCTCTTAATTCTTATAATCATTTATTCCTTTAGTGGATTATTCCAAATTCTCTATAATCATTTTATTTCCTCATGAAAATTTTTAATTATTCAATTCATTGTATATATTAAGAGTAAATCTCTAGTTCTTAATTGCTTCTCAGAACCAAAATAATTATGTAACTTTAATAATTTTACTCCTTTCTTCAATAAGGAACTATCTGGAATGATGCAATTATATCTGTACCATCCTCTAACAAATGCTTCACAAACTTTCACTGCCCTCATGAAAAGCTTCAACAAAATATGAAGCAGTGAAATAAATAGGAGTTTATAAATTCTCAAATTCTACCATTCACTCAACAAAAAATTAAAGGACTTTTTTTCTAATATGTCATGACCTCAGGTCTTACCCTCAGAATTGTATTAACGTAGGCAGTAAATAAGAAGGAAATAATTCTATTACCAAGGTTTGAAGGTAACAAAATCTCTGCCACACACATTTGTGTCCCTTCATAGAACTCATCTGGGACAGGAGAGGTGAATTGAAACTAATGTTTCACTTAGGGTGATGAATCCATGGGTTCTGAATGCATTTAAAGTGTTTCATGTTTGCTGCAGAATTCAGAAATTGAGTTTGCCACTAAGAAAGCAAATTAAACTCATAAGAATCAGAGATGTTTGCCGGTATCAAATTTTACTAGATGTTAAAAGGATACAGGTTACTGTGAGACACAGGCAGAGCAGGAAATCTGTTACTAACAGTGTGGATGCCCAGTTCTTCATTACCATATAAATTTGGACTATGATCATGAATAGATGAAGTTACCAAACATAGGGGACGGTCATTATCTTTGAAAGAGTTCATTATTTAGGGGTAGAGAACATCTCCATTTTATACTAAAGTAATTATATAGCTGGAAGTGACATGTAAAAGGAGATCATGTACAGGTATCTGCTAAATACAATACTTTTCTCAAAACCAACATAGAGAAGCCTGGTATACCCTTCTAAATATATTCCATAGATAAGAATTTCAATTATCTTTTCACTAGAAATCACAATCAGGAGAACTCATTAGAATATTTTAAAAAAAGCCTAGACCCAGTTTTTTCTCCTTACATGTGTCTCCAAGGTTGGAAAAATTCTTCACAGAACCAGCTGATAAATATTTTCCTTCTCAGACACACAAAGGAATGCGCAAATGCAGATTGGTAGGTATTTTAAATTTCAAAATACGGTATTTATTCTCTTTACTCTCAAATAAACAGATGAAAGTTGAGTCAAGAACATTGCAAATATTATTAGAAAGCCATTTCAGCAGTTAGAACATTGATAAAGATGCTTGTGTCTCAATGAAACCAAAGAAAATACTAATCAGGTATAATAAACTATCCTAATATTGTTCCACCAATTCTTAGGAGAAAAAGAAGTTGTATTGGTTAGAACTTCTAAAACATGTTCTTAAATCTAATCCATTCCTGTGGGTGTGAACCCATGTATGTATGACTTTTTGATGAGGTTGTTTCACTTAAAGTATGTGTGTAGACCAGCCCAATCTTGATAAGTGTTTGGTTTTTTTTTGTGATGAATTGTATGCTTTATTAATATGTATCAATAAAACTGATTTGTTTGGGGAAGAAAAAAAAAAGACTAGCCTCTCTGCATTTCTTTAAGACGTTTCTTTTTTTTTTTTTAAGATTTATTTATTTATTTACTTTTAGCCATTTATACCTCCCCTCGCCCCTCCCCCCCCATTTTTGCTGTTTTTGTGCCAATTTGCTGTGTCTGTTTCCTGCCCTGTCTTCTTAACCTTCTCCTCCTATCTTCACCGGGATTCAATCCTCAGAGACTCAGATGTGGAAGAGGGCAGTCCTACCATTCATGCCACCTTAGTTCCTGGTTTTTCAGTGGGTCTCATCTTGGATCTCTCTTGTGTCACTCTCCTGTTATGTCATCTTCTTGCTAGGTGGCTCAGGAGGGCCTGATGGCACACCCACTCATGGGGCCTGGAGGTGCACTCATTCTCAGGGCCTGGCAATGCACCCACTTGCGGGGCCTGATGGTGTACTCACGCATGGGGCCTGATGGTTCACCCACTTGCAGGGCCTGTTTGTGCACTCAAGCATGAGTTCTGGGAGGCTCACCGACTCACAGGGCCTGGGGTCTCACCCACTTGCAGGGCCTGATGGCACACCCATGCACAGGGCCTGGTGGCCCACATGACTCCTATATTTTTCTTTTTTTTCTTTTTACCAAGAGGTCCCAGGGATCGAACCCATATGAGAGATGGACACCCAACAACTTGAGCCATATCCACCACCCCCGCTATATCTTTTAAGGTAGACCAAAGATAACTATAGTTACAGTTATTTCCTATAGAGAAGGGTCATATAATAAATCAGGTTTAGTTTGTCACCAGCATTCTAAAAACCAGACCTAGGGAGAAAAACTAGGTCTGGGGACTCATGCATGGTTTCTAATATAGCAAATGTTTAGCTTACCCTGATTATCACAAAATCAGAACAGCAAGAATATTTGTATTCTAGACAGGTATTAATCCCATTCTTGCCCTTTATATGTGGAATGAATTCAGACATGAGAGGGAGGAAACTGCAGTATGGAAGAAGCTGATACCAGAAAAGAAAGGAGACTAGGAAAAACAACCATGTGCCTTCCAATGTGACAAGCTAAGGACCCTAGAATCCCTGGCAGCCAGTCACAGAATGTCAGTCTTTGGAGAGAAAACATTGTCTTGATGATGCCTTGATTTGGACATTGTTTAAGCCTCAAAACCATAAGCCATGAAATTCCTATTATTTAAACTGAGCCATGGCATTGATATTTGCATGAGCAGCCTAGGAAATTAAGAAAGATTTTGGTAACAGAAGAGTGGGGTATTCCTATTGCAAATACCAAAAATGTGGAAATAATTTTGGAATTTGGTAATGGGTAGAGGCTGGAAGAAATGTGAGGTGCGTGATACAAAACCTTAGCTTTTTTTGAAAAGTCTGTGGGTAGAAATATGGATGATAAAGGTAATTCTGATGAAGAGTCAGAAGGAAATGATGAATGTGTTATTGATAACTGGAAGAAAGGTGATCCTTTTTTTATAATGACAGAGAACTTTTCAAATTGTATTCTAATGTAGAATGGAAGGCAGATTTTGAAAGTGATGAACTCAGGTATTTTACAAGGGATATTTACAAGCAAAATCTTGAAAGTGCAACCTGGTTTCTCCTTGCAGATTTTAGTGAAATGAAAGAAGAAAGGGATAGCTGAGAACTGAACACTTAAGGACAAAAACAAAAAACAGAAAACACGGAAATTGATGATTTGGAAAATTCTTAGTTTCCAAAGGTAAATCCCTAGAGAATAGTGCTCCATGTGAGTGTTTAACTGAGCATGGAACCAGTCAGCAATTTCTGTGGAAGTCAGAATTGGAAATTCGTTATCTAGGAAGAATCTGTGGAAGGTATTTTGTCTGATGGTTTGGAACCCTGTGAACTACATGAATAATGACAAGTTTTTTCCACAATTGCTGTGAATGGAACTGCTACTGCCAGCCTGAAAATTGGGATAGAAAATGGACAGATTGAAGGGAAAATCACTTCAAGGTCAGAACCATAGAAAATGAGGCTGGACAGAAGACACCTTGGGTGAAGAGTGTGGATGTACCCATGTGTCTAGAAAGGGTGAGTCTTCTCCAGCATTTGGATAGGGTTTGCAATCCACCACATTATTCAGGAAGAGTACCACCACCCCAGTACTTGGAGATGATAGAGCTTTTGGGCCTCAGGTTGTAGAGAGTCTGCCCACCATTCCAATGCTCTGAGGTGGTTAATCTTGTTCCCTGGGCATAAACTGTGAACATTTCTACCATCCTGATGCTAGGAGAGGGTGGAGCTTTCATCCCAGTTTTCAAGGAGAGCATGGTTGCTGGACAATCACTCACAATGGGTTGGGCTGCCACTTCATCAATGATGAGGTTCCAAATATCATTCCATAGATGATTCTCAGGCCTTGAAATCTAATGGAGTATACCCTGTAGAGCTTCAAAAATGTTTCAGACTCATGACTTCCATTTTCCCTCCAGTATTTCCCAATGGGAATAAATCTTTATCCTATGCCTGTCCCTCCCCTGGAAGCAGATAACTTGTTTTTGAGTTATCACAGATCCACAGGCATAGGAGAATTGTGCTCCAGGACAGACCATATCTGTAATTGATTTTGATCAAACTTTGTACCAAGAATTTTTTAAAAATGATTTTAGGTGGGCTTCTTTATGTTATGATAGAATTCATGAATTTCTAAGTAGGAAGAATATGTGTTTTGGGGAACCAAAGTGTGATCTGTGATGGTTTGAAGCTCTATGTATCCCAGAAGAACATGTCCTTATAGCTAATCCATTCTTCTAAGTGTGAACTCATTGTAAATAGGACCTTCTGATGAGGTTATTTCACTTAAGGATGTGTGGTCCAGCCCAATCAGGATGGGCCTTAACTGTATTACAGATGTCCTTTATAAGTGGAATGTTTTCAGACATAAGAGAGAGTGAACCACAGGAGACAAAAACTTAGTCCTGAAAGGCAAGGAAGAGTGCAGGATATACTGCCATGGACCCTGCCATTGGACAAAGCAATGTCCCAGGATCTGTGGAAGACAACCCTGGGACACCACAATCTTCAACAAGAAAGCATTGCCTTGATGCTAACTTTCTTTTAGCCACAAAATTGTAAACACATACATTCCCATTGTTTAAGCTGAACTATTGCATTGGTGTTTTCTTGTACAGCATAGGAAACTAAAACAAACAGGTTGATAAATAACTTATTACCGTGAATAGTTTGAAACTAACATTTGTTACTTAAGCTAGTTTTGGAGACAAACATTAACATTGCCAAAATAGTCTCTGTGTATAAATACATTAGTATTTTAAAATGAATAATATTTACATGAGTTTATGAGATTTGGGTGCTATTTTAAAGTTCCACTATGAAAAGGATACTGCATTTTACTCTGTTTTTTTAAAAATATCAAATGAATTTGATTCTGAATATTCCATGTTTAAGTCAGGATGGTGGAAATCAGTTTGCTGTCATAATTGGGACTCCACATTCTAATTTAGTGTATAACTCTCTCTGGATATCACAATTTTTTTAATCAGACAAGTTGTTCCTTGAATTTATTATTTCTTGTTCACTAATCAAGTAGATATTTGGCAAGGCTAAGAGTGTCAACATGCCACACATATGAGAAAACACCTTTGCTCATTTCAGGTTGTTCTAAGGAGTAGGTTGTTGTCATTTATCACTGGAGGAAAATGATTTTCATACTCTCCAGCTACTTGATGAGCTTACTTACTTTGATTAAAATATTGATGCATATTTTACATACAGATGAGGTATAATTACAAAAATTATATCAATACAAGTGTATGCATTTTCATACACTTCACAGACTCATGTTACCAACATCCAGTTCAAAAATCAGATCAGAGTGACAAGACACCCAGAAGCCCTTCACATGTCTTCTTTAGTTCCAACTCCCAAGGTACATGCCATATACACATAAAGGATGATTAAAATATATGTATATAATGAAAAAAATAAACAAAGAAAAGAATCAAAGAGAAAATAAGTATGTAAAAAGGAAAACAACTACTGTGAAAAACTTTGGACTGTAGGAAAATTGGCTTTATTAAGCAATTCAGATTCCACAAAAAGAAATATTGTTGACTAAAGCATTAATGTTTGAAAATATTGAGTATGGTAGCAATCACAATGAGAATGGTGATTTCACACAAATGGCAGAACAAGAATGTATAGGGATCACTTCCAGCAAAACAAAAACTTTCCAAGTTCTTATTAGGAACCATGAAGAATGGAAGGCTGTGGAACGATATATTTAAAGTACCAAAAATAAAATAAATTCAACCAAAATTTATACATTGTTTAAAACCACCCTTCAAAATATGAGAACTTAAGACATTCTCAGTTACAGTAAAGCTGAGGGACTTCACTACCACTAAAACTGTCCTATAAGAAATTATTTTTTTCATTTTAAAAAAGTTATTGAAGTGTATCATTCCTACATGAACATACATAAACAATATATGTAGACTATATATGAACTTAAAAAAGAAATATACATATCATCATACAGGAAACCCATACATCACCCCACCACCAGTACCTTGCATTGTTCTGAAACATATGTGATAAACTAGGAAAGATCATCATCAAAATATTACTACTAACTAGAGCCCATATCTTTTGGTGTATTTTCTCCCACAATTATTAACACTCTGTATTAGTATTATATATTTGCTATAGTTATAGTTCATGTGAGAGCATTCTCATATTTGTTGTATGAACCAAAGTTGAGGTTCCACCACAGTATCCACTGTGTTATACAATCCTATGTCTTGTACATGTCACTCAAAGTGTACCCTCAGTGGCTCATTTTCATCACAGAATTGTGCTGTCATCACCTCAGTCAATTTATGAATGTTTTCCTTATTCCGAAAGGAAAAATTGCATCCCTCTTTTATGTCCCTATTGTCTCTTAATATTGATATAGTTTCTTCTTTGACATTACTGTAAAAATGTTACAATATTTCTGTTAACAGTTTCCCATAAGTTACATTAGCTGTAATTTTTCCACGTATCACCATATTCTTAACACTTTGCAAAAGAAATACATTTTATATTTATATAATTAATAACAATCATCATCCACCAGAGAAATTATGAAGCTCTACAGTCCCTAGATTTTCTTCTACCTTTCTTTCAGTTGGCATTTATATCCATAGACTATCGCTTTCAGCCAAAATCACATTTATAAATCATCAGTGTTAGTTATCTTCACTATAATGTATTATCATCAACTCTACTTATTTCCACTTTTAAACTTTATTAAAAATTCTACATATATTAAACATCAGGTCCCATTCTCAACCCACATTCTATTTCTTAGTATCCTATACTCTAGAGTTTACCTCCAAGACTTTGCACCTCACATTTAGTCTAAAATAGACAAAATAAATTTTAACTGCATAAACGTTATAAGATATTAAGAAGGTCATTAAATATTAATAAAATGGAAAATTCAACAAGAGTAAAAATTACAATAAATATTTATTTACATAACCTTGGTGCCCCGAGATACATGAGGTACAAATTGGCAAAATTGAAGGGAGATATAGACATATCTACAATAATAGTTGGAGACTTCAACACACCATTCTCAGCATTGTATAGGAAACCTGGACAGAGAATGAATACAGAAATAGAAAGCTTAAATAATATGAAAGATGAGCTAGAGCAAATGGACATTTATAGAGCATTACCTCACAAAACAGCCAGAATTACATTCTTCTAAAGTGCTCATGGAACTTTCTCCATGATAGATCATATTTGATTCATAAGACAGTTCTCAATAAATTTAAAAACATTGAAATTAAACAAAGCACTTTGACCATAATGCAGTTAATATGAAAATAAATAACAAACATAAAAAGGAAAATTCCCAAATATATGAAGATTAAACAGCACACTCTTGAACAATAAGTGGCTCAAAAAAGAAATTGCAGGAGAAATCTGTAAATATATTAAGATGAATGAAAAAAGAGCACAACATATCAAAACCTATGGGAATTAAAGGAAAAAAAAAAAAGAAAAAGAAAACCTGTGGGATACACCAAAGGCAGTGCTGAGATGAAAACTTATAGACTTCAATGTTTATGTAAAAATAGAAGGGATAAACCAGAGATCTAACTACATACCTGAAGGAAATAGAAAAACAACACCTACTATTCCCAAACCAAGCCAAAGAAAAGAAATAATAACAATCAGAACAGAAATAAATGAAATTGAGAGAAAGAAAAAAAAAAGAAAACAGAGAGAATCAACAAAGTCAAAAGTTGGTTCTTCAAGTACATCAACAAAATAAACAAACCCTTAGTTAGACTGACAAAGAAAAAAAGATAAAATTTGCAAATAAATAGAATCAGAAATGACAGGAGAACATCACCACTGGACCCAGAGAAATAAGAGCAATCATAAGAGGATACTGTAAATAACTGTATGCCAACAAACTAGACAATGTAGAGGAGATGGACAAATTCCTAGAAACACATGAAAAACCTACACTGACTCTGGAAGAAATAGAGTAGCTCAACAAGCTAATCACAACAGAAGGAAACAGCCCTCAAAAAATCTCCCAGAAATGAAAGGCCTAGGACCAGATGGCATCAGAGGTGAATTTTACCATTCATTCATTCAAAGGTGATCTAATAACAATCTTGCTCAAGATCTTCCAAAAAATGAAAAGGAGAGAATGCTACCAAACTCATTCCATTAAGCCAGAATCACCCTTATTCAAAATCCAGATAAAGATATACATGAAAAGAAAA
This sequence comes from Cabassous unicinctus, assembly GCA_029593785.1. Classification (NCBI taxonomy): domain Eukaryota; kingdom Metazoa; phylum Chordata; class Mammalia; order Cingulata; family Chlamyphoridae; genus Cabassous; species Cabassous unicinctus. Next base: position 9,526 of record JAQZBX010113965.1, read on the forward strand.
TTACAGACTGATTTCTCTAATGAATACTGATGCAAAAATCCTCAATGACACTTGTTAAGTGAATCCAAAATCATATTAAGAGAATAATACAGAAGGAAATCAGTTAGTGTAATACACTACATGAAAAAAATTGATGATCCTCTTGATTGATTCAGTAAAGAAATTTTGACATAATTCAGTATCCTTGTTAAAAATACTCCAAAAGATAAGAAGAGAAGGAAACTTTCTCAACAGGGTAAATTGCATATATGAAAATCCCACAGCTTCAAGAACTTTGCATTTATCATTTTATATTAAATTTTTCCTTTTTTAGCTTTATATTTAAAGAAGTATTAGATTACAGAAAAGTTACATCCAAAATATGGGTGGGCCCATGTAGTCTACCCGTCTCACATTTTCCCCACACACATCTTTCATTAGTGTGGTATATTTTTTACAATTGATGACCACATATTGAAGCATTGCTACTAACGATGATCTATAATTTTCATTGTGGTTTACACTTTGCACTGGACAATGATAAAGGTTTTGA
>JAQZBX010113966.1:0-10057 GCA_029593785.1 Cabassous unicinctus
TATATATGCATAGATATAAGGCTTATAAATGTTTTCAGTTGTTCACAGGTCATTGTCATGGTGGTTGGAGATTCACACAATAATCAAAAGAATATTGAATTCCCATCCTGGGGAGCTCTGCCATATTCTCTAATGGTAAAGTGAGAATTCCCTGAGTACAGGGGCAATGATTAGTAAAGGAGGATGGTCCATTGATGGGCCCTTATTAATGACTATTCTTAGGAAATTTTACTCTTGAATTTGAAAATTAGCCTAGATTTATAGGGTGCCTAAGAGTTACCTACTGAAAGCCTCCTTGTTGCTCAAATGTGGCCTCCCTCTAAGCCTAGCTCAGCATATAAATTCATTACCTTCCCCCCAGCATGGGACAAGATTACTGCAGAAAAGCCTCCCTGGCACTGAGGGATTATTACCAAGCATCAACTAGGAATGCAACTGGAAAGAGACCTTGACCAAAAGTGGGAAAAGCTAAAGACAAATGAGATGATATGGCTAAGAGACTTCAAAGTGACTCAGGAGGTCATTCCAGGGGTTACACTTATGAATGTCTCATCAGGATCTCATTAAATGCCAAAGTATATAATACTTCAAATAGTGGGGCTTTTGAGGCCTCTGGAAACATCCAGATACTATAATCAAGGTAGATAGTGCTGTAGTTTGATGCCTTGCCAGTGGATGATACTTTGGAATTTATGCTTCCCCATGTGACAGAGTTGTACTCAGTTGTAGTTTTCCTAAACATGGTTCTTCTGACCCTTCTATATGAACCTTAAATTAGTACTAAGGTTGATAGGTGTATGTGCAAGAGACTAAAAATCTTTCGGCTGTCCATGTGCCAGCTGATACCTGAATCTCAACAGAGTTACAACATCTACTCTCCAGTTCATTGGACTCACCCAGGACAATTAACAAGGAGATGATGTACAATGACCATCCCAAGGAACCGAGTTAGTCTACAAATGTAAGCAAGAGAGTCCCATAAATCTGCCCCATGGGACTGAAGCCCTCGCTCAATTAGAGGTGGAGTGGGCTTCACAATCCCAGGATCCTCAGGACTGGAGAATGAAATATGGAATAAAATAGATTTACTGGTATTCTACTATAGACTTATTGTGATTCTAGCAATGGAAGAAATTATACCATTGATGTGGAGGCATTGGCTGCGGGAGGCTCTGAGTGTAGGGAGAGGGAAAAATGGGTGAAATATGGGGGCATTTTTGGGACTTGGGAATTGTCCTGAATGACATTACAATGACAAGTACAGTCCATGATGTATCTTGCCATAACCTACAAAACTGTGTGGGAGAGAGTGTAAACTACAATGTAAAGTATAATCCATGCTTAGTGGCAATCATCGAAAATATTTTCATCAATTGTAATGAATGTACACCACTAATGAAGGATGTTGTAATGTGGGAAAATGTGGGAGGTGTAGGGAATGGGGCATATGGGAATACCCTATATTTTTATGTAACACTTATGTGATATAAATATCTTTTTAAATAAATAAGAAATATAATTTTTAAAAATATTCTAAAATCTACAGTGGTCAGAACTGCATGGTATTGGCACAACATCAAACATACTGATCAATGAAACTGAAATGAGAATTCATATTTGGGTCTACACATATATGGCCAACTGACATTCAACAAGGCTGCCTAGTCCACTGAATCATAACAGAATAGTCTCTTCAACAAATGGTGCTGGAAGAACTAGATATCCATGTCAAAAAGAATTTAAGAGGATCCTTATCTCATGCCCTAAATTAAACTAACTCAGTATGGGTCAAGGATTTAAATATAAGAGGTAAGACTATAAAGCTCCTAGATGATAATGTAAGGAGGCATTTATGAGATATTGTGCTAGGAAATGGTTGTATGAAATTTACACACAAAGCATGGGCAAAAAAAAATAGATAAATGGAACCACCTCAAAATTAAAACTTTTGTGCTTCAAATGTCAAGAAGGTGAAAAGGCAGCCTACTCAATGGGAGAAAATATTCTGAAACCACTTATCCAACAAGGGTCTAATATCCATCATATATAAAAAAATTCTACAACTCAATAACAAAAAGGCAAACAGCCCACTTAAAAAAATGGGCAGGAGACTTAAACATCTTTTAAAGGAATTAAACATATCTAAAAAGGATATAAAGAAGTTCTGGGTCACAGAATGGTTACAATTCTGGCAGGGGGGGACCCTAAGTGTGGGGTGTCAGTGATGGGGGATACATGAGAGGAGGTACACCTGGGAATATATATAAGGCATATAAATGTGATCAAATGTTCATGGGACATTGTCATGGTGGGTGGAGATTCATGCAATAACCAAAAGAATATTGAATTCCCATACTGGGGAGCTCTGCCACATACTCTAATGGAACAGCAAAAATCCCCCAAGTAGAGAAGTAATGGCTAGTGAAGGAGAATGGTCCATTAATGGACCCTTGATATTGATAACTGTGCTTATGAACCTTTACTCTTGAAATTGAAGCTTAACATAGTATTATAGGGTGCCTAAGCATTACCTCTGGAGACCCTCCTTGTTGCTCAAATGTGGCCTCTTTCTAAGCTGTACTCAGCATATAAATACAAGAACTTCCCCCCAGCAAGAGACATGACTCCCAGGGATGAGCCTCCCTGACACTGAGGGATTACTTCCAAGCACCAACTAGCAAAGCAACTGGAAAAAAGACTTTAACCAAAGGGGGAAAAGGTAAAGACAAATGAGTTTATATGGCTGAGAGACTTAAAAATGAGTTGGGAGGCGTTTCCAGAAGTTACGCTCATGCATGTCTCAGCAGGATCTCGTTGACTGCCAAATTACCTGAAATAATGGCACTCCATAGTGTTCTGGAGATGCCAAGGCACTATGGTCAGGGCAGATAGCTCAAGAATTTGGTGCCTTGCAAATGGACCCTACTTGGGAATGTATGCTACCCAGTTTGACAGAATTGGGCTCAGCTGTGCTTTCCCTACACATAGCTCTTCAGTCCCTTCTATTTGAACCTATACTTGGTGCTAGAGTTGATAGGGGTATGACCAAAAGACTTGAATCTTTGGACTTTCTTTGTGCCAGCTGGGCCTTAAGCCTCAACAGAGTTGAAACACCTACTCTCCATTTCATTTGACTCACCCAGGACAACTAACAAAGAGGTGATGTTGGACAACCACCATACCAAGTAACTGGGAGTCTACAACTACAAGAAAGAGAGTCTCTTCCATTGACTGTATAGGACTGAAGCCCCATCTCAGTTAGAGGTGGAGTGGGTATCACCATCCCAGAATCCTCAGGATTGGGTAATGAACTATGGATTAGACTGGATTTACTGGTATTCTACTATAGACTTATTGTGATTCTACCCATGGAGGAACTTATATCATTGATGAGGAGGCAATGGCCACTGGAGGTTCTGAGGTCAGGGAGAGGGAAAACAAGTATAATACAGGGCATTTTTGGGACTTGGGAATTGTCCTGAATGACATTGCAACGACTGATACAAGCCATTATATATCTTGCCATAATCTACAGAATTATGTGGGAGAGAGTCTAAACTGCAATGGAAACTATAATCCATGCTTAATGGCAATGCTCCAAAATGTGTTCATCAATTGCATTGAATGTAACATACTAAAGAAGGATGTTGTTAATGTGGGTAGGTGTGGGCAGTGTGGGGAGCAGGGTATATGGGAATCCCATATATTTTTTATGCATTTATGTAATCTAGATATATTTTTAAAAAATGGAAATTTTTTTAAAAAGCATATGAAAATGGCTCAACATCACTAGCTGTTAGGGAAATACAAATTAAAATTTAAATGGAATATCATTTTCACCTACTAGACTGGATGCTATATTAAAAAATCCAGTGCTGCATGGATGTGGAAAAATTGAAACAATTATTCACATCTGGTGGGAATGTGAAATGGTACAGCCACTATGGAGGACAGTTTGCTGATTCCTCAGGAAGCTAAGTATAGAATTGCCATATGACCCAACAATTCCACTATTAGGTATATAATGAGAAAAATGGAAAGCAGGGACAGAAACAGGAGTATGCACATCAATGTTAATAGTGGCATTCTTCACAATTGCTAAAAGATTGAAGCAACCTATGTGTACATCAACAGGTCAATGGATAAATAAAATGTGGGCTATACATACCATAGAATATTTATTCAGCTGTAAGAAGAAATAAAGTACTGACACACCTGACAACATGGGTGAACCTCAAGGAACTTATGTTGAGTGAAGTAAGCCAGTCATTAAAGGAAAAATAATGCATGCTCTAACTGATGTGAACTAAGGATATTGAGCAGAATTTTGGAGGTAGGGTTAAGAAGATAGGTTATGGGAACTTACTATTAAGAATAGAAATGTTTATGCATAATATATTTAAATACATAAGGATACATGTATATATATGCATGCTATGAAACTTGATTATATGACATAAATCATTTTTTAAAATTCCAAAAATTGTTAGTCTTTGGCATGCTTATTATCCTTTTGGGGCTGAATCCATTATTGACTTATCTAGTTTTTCCCCCAGGGGTAAGGGTAATTGATTCAGTTGCACTTTCATGATAATTGTTATTTAAAAATAAACAAAGGCTGAATATTCTAAGATAAATTTTGAGGTCCATATTAGTGAAATACAACTGAAATATTGAATCTGATGTACATATAGGTTTCTACAAGTTGAGACACTATAATTTAGAATTTGGGGACTTGGTAAGCAGGGCTGCCCAGAAAAAGTGACTTGATAGCATGGTGTAGTGATAGGCAAGGGCTGCTCTCAGTTTGGTTTTGCCACTTTCAAGATTTTACCTTCTCACTTTATTTATTAAAATTATTGTATACATTATCCAATAGAATCTTTAGTTTAAACCAACCAAAGGGGGTTTGTGGAGTATTTAATTTCATGGGCATTTTTAGTAAAATAGGCCATTTGCTTTGCATTTCAATGTTTCATATATTGTTGGTCAACAGTTAATCTTTCCTCCCCCAGGTTTGCTACTCAAATCAAAGGCCTGAATGACATTTTCTAAGAGTTTGATATATTTTTGAAGAATAGTTTGTTTCCATTGTAGAAAATTAATGTTTATTATTGCACCCTTTGTTACATCTATTTTGGGGAAAAAGCAAACCCACTTTGCTAGAATTACTAGCACATGTGTATATAGGGGATTTTTTTTTTATTCAAATGAGCAAAAGAAGTTGGTCAGCTTTAGTATGGAGTAGTGGCAAGAATTTCCAAACATTCCAAAATCTTCAATGTGCATTCCCCAAAAAGACAACTCCAAAATACGTGAGGCAAAAATTAATAGAACTGAAAGAGAAGTCAGTTTTATATTTGGAGTCTTCATCACACTTTTTCTATAATTGGCAGATTCAGCAGTTAGAAGATAAAGGTGAACAGTGCTATCAATCACCTTGATCCAATTGCTAATTAGAGAATACTCCATCTAACAGTAGAATACATAATCTTTTCTATCTCAAATGGAACATGCACCAACATAAATTACATTCTAGAATATAAAACATACCCTAACAGATATGAAAAATCAAAATAATACATAATATTTTATCTGAACACAATTGTAATAATTGGATACTAACAACTGAAATATAGCCTGAAAATTCCACTTTTATCTATCAATTCATAATACAGGTGTGTTGAAGTCTTAAATTATTATATTGTATTAGTTATTTCTCCTTGTATTTCTATCAATTTTTTGTCTCATGTATTTTTATGCTCAGGTTTTTAGGGAATGGTTTTAGTTTCTTGTGGCTGCTCAAACAAATATCACACAACGAGTTGGCTTAAACCATGGGAATTTAATGGTCATTGGTTTTGAGGCTAGGAAAATGGCCAAATCAAGGTATCATGAAAGTGATGCTTTATTTCTGAATATCGTGGTTTCTGGGGCTGTGTGTCAGTGATCTTTGGTCCTGGGCTTCTCTGTTGCATGGTAATGTACATGGTAGCCTTTCCTAGACTCTTCCTTCTCTTCTAGATTTGGTTGAGCTTAAGATGCATGCTTCCCATGCATTTCTCTCTATATGTGTGAATTTCATCTTATTTCAAAGACCAGTAGTAGCTTTAAGACTCATCCTGATTGAGGTGGGCCATACCTTAACTAAATTAACCTCATCAAAAGGTCCTATTTACAATTTGTTCACACCCACAGTTATGAAATAAGTTGTAGATCATGTTTTTCTGGAGTACATACAGCTCCAAACCACCATACTCCACCCTGTGGACACCAGAAAGACATTTTCTTTCAATATTCATATTTCGTTCATTCCATCACATCATCCCAAAAATGTTAAGTCTTTTCAGAAACAATGTTAACTACAAAGTCTCATCAAAATCAGTTATGGTTGTGGTAGGTCCAGGGGACTGCCTCACCTCTGTCTGTGGACTTGTTAAACCTAGAAAACAAGTTAATGTCTTTACATATGTGTTGTAGCCCAGCTCCTGAATTCATTTTACTTTATAACAAGTCTATATTTAGTTAAATATGAAATTATAATTTTCATCTTCTTAAAGATTTAATACATATAATGCTAGTGTATTTTATTCGTATCCTATAAATCTAGGGAGATTACACCCAAGCCAAAAAAAGTTTGAACAATCATAATTTATGCAAAAATGTATGTTTCTTTTCCTTCCTTTCTCAATAGGATGCTAAAACACTTTTTAAAATAAAATTCTAAAATTGTGAATAACCTTAAAAGCATATTGATTGTTAATTTGTTTTAATCATAATTTATAAAACACCTTTCCATAGCTTTTAAGGACTTTACTTACTGAAATTTGGTAGTTGGATTATTTCCTTTGTTTTAAGGCTGTTAAAAGTCTTAAATTGGGCAATTACAGGACAAACTTGATTCTTAAATCATTGAACTACATTTTCTTATTTTGTCACATCTAGCCCTTTACCCATTTTTCCTTTTTCTTTATTTGAGGAAGAATCCATAGGGTCCCATGCCTTGGAGACCAACACAGAGGTGGTTAATATCCTCTGAACCTGGACTTGAGGCAGCCTGTGGCCCTAGCCTGAACATATCAATAAGCCAGGGTTTCTAACTGATCATTAACTTGGCACAGGAGATCAGTTAAAGAATTTTTCAACTTTGCCTGTGCCAGGTGCCCTGTCCCTTTTTAACTTTAACTCTTTTCTAAGTGGCACAGAGGCCTTTGCTGCTTGTTCTGCTTCAGTAGCTACCCACAAGGCTCCTAATAGGGGTCATGCTATAGCCACTGTTGTATGGCCATCTCCCTTTTTCTTATTTAAATGCAGATGCTTTCCTACCTGCTGTAGCACAGGCAGTATACCTGCCAGTGCTTTTGGGGCACCCCCATAGTTTCTCAGCAGTTCCCACTCATCCTGGATGATGCTATCCCTCCCCATATGGACATTATAGGCCAAGTTGTGATATCCCCTGCAGATTCTCTTTCCCTGAGCTCAGGTGTCCTGGCTGATGGCTCACCAGTTGTTTCAGCCCAGCTTCTGGAGGGCATGGGTTGGGGTGGCTGCAAGACCAAAGGACACATTCAGCAAATAATCAGACATGAGCTTTATTTATTGGGACTTACAGACAGGAGAGATTCTTTCTGGTGGTGGTGGTCAAAAGAATGAACAGTACTCTGCAAAGAGGTGAGAAAATAAGGGACAATATATAAGGTCTCAGAACAAAGACATTTCATAACAGAGTTTCTGCTAGGGCCACATGAAGCACATAAATGGGGTCTGGTGATGTTACTGTAGGAAGGATTTGTACAGCCTGGAGAAAATTACAGTCTATGATAACATCTGTTCATTGTTTTCCTGAGAGAAGATTTGTTACATTTTAACTTGTGTTCTGGGACATGCAGGTGGCTGTGTACAGTGTTCTGAGTTTCCCTTAGGAAGGGGAAGCCAGGGTGAGAGACCTCCTGGGTCCCCACAATATGCAATGGACAGACAAGCATAGAATAAACTTTCCATTCCAATAGGGATAAATCAGAATGAAATCTGGGTGCATAAGCCCCAAACAATTCTGAAACCCAGCAGGGCAAACTTCCTTAGATATATAAAGTCCTGAGAGTAATCTATGGATCAATGTTTTGTCCTCTTTGCCTGATGGCGCAACAGCCCCACTCCTTCCATGTGCTTGAACAATAGCCATGTTCTCCCTGATCACTGAGGTGAAGGCTCCACCTTCTCAGAGCATCAGGCTCTCTTCAAACACCAGAAAATAAGCTGTATGCTCTCCAAACATTGAGGTGGCAGCACTTACCCAGAAAATTGGGTTACTAGGCTGCCCCCTACAAGCCCCTGGCAGATGGCATTCCAACTACAAGTGCAGGGGCAGACCTGTTCTTTCCACACATATGTATGGGCCTACTTTCTTGGCTGAAGGAAATTTCTTCAGCCCAGACCACAGCTTCCATGGTTCTGCATTTAAAATCATTCTTCCTTCAATTTGTCCCTTCTCTGTCCCTTTCAATCCAGGCTGACTTCAAATTTTCCAAAAACATGTCAGCTTTGTATGTTGTTCACAAGAATCAAAACCATCAGAGAGAATTACTTTTCACTGATCATTTCTGCATAACTGTACCTCCAATCCTGACTTCAATTGAAATGGCTGACTGACCCCATGTTAAGTTAAACCCTTTCATGGAACACTATTCACTGTGAATTCACTGTTCAGAAGTTCAGGGAGGGCCCTGATTGAGCTGCTTGTAGCCCTAGTCTCAGAGCATTCTATCTGGATAGATTCAGAATTTTCCAAACCATAAATTTCTTCTTCCCTTTTGCTTAAAAATTTCTAACCTTATCCTTTCCGTATCTCATTTCACTATAAGCTTCAAGGAGAAACCAGGTTGCACCTTCTACACTTAGCATGGAAATCTGCTCAACTAAATTTCCATGTTCATCATATTCAATTCTGCCTTCTATTCAACATCAGAACTCAATTTCACCAAGTTCTTCCACTTTAAAACAAAGATCACATTTCTTCCAATTTCCCATAAATAATTTTTCATTTCCTTCTAAAGCTTTGCCAGAACTACCATCTGTAAAGTTCATATTTCTACCAAAATTGTGTTCATAATGAAGTATGTCTTCTCTAAGATGATACAAACTTTCTCTACATCTCTCACTCATTTTTGAGCCTTCACAAGTTTTCTAGCTAACACCAATAATGCAAATCCAAAGCCATTTCTATGCATTTTTTAATATTTGCAATTCCAGCCACCCCACTCCTGGTGCCAACATTTATTTTCATTTTCCATGGCTGCTCGAGCAAATACCATACGATAATGGTGGTTTAAACAATGGAAATTAAATAGATCACAGTTTTGAGGCTATGAAAAAGTCCAAATCAAGGTAAAATCAAGGCAATGCTTTCTTTCTGAAGATTGGCTGCTGGAAATCCTTGGCTCCTTTGTCATTTGTCATTGTACTTATGCCCTCTTTTGGCCTTTCCCTTATCTTCTGGCTTACATTGGCCTTCAGATTCTTCTTTCCTCTTTCTCTCTATGTCTGAATTTCATTCTACTTATAAAGGACTCCAGTAATAAGAATAAGACCAATGCTGATTGATTTAGGCAACATCTAACTAAAATAACCTCATCAAAAAGTCCTACATATATCTCCAATCCATCAAAGACATACACATTAATGATTTGTATGACTTCTTGGAAAATTTACCCTTTGATCATTCTGCAATGCCTATTAAATTCATGATAGTAGTTTCCTATCAAGAGTTCTGAACTCTTGTATGAAATTAATATAACTACTCCAGCTTTCATTCAGTTAGTGTTATATGGTATTCCTTTATTCATCCATTTACTTGTCAACTGTTTGTATCTTCATACATATTTTCTTTTAGACAACATATAGTTGGGTATTGTTTCTGTATTGGCTCTATATTTCTTTGTCTTTTAATTGGTGTATTTAGACAATTCACATTAAAATTGATTATTGATTTCTACCATATGTGTAATGTTTTTTTATTCATTGCAGTTGTTCTTTCTTGATTTTTAATCAACCCCTCTTT
>JAQZBX010113967.1:0-10057 GCA_029593785.1 Cabassous unicinctus
GAGGTACCAGGAGTGAACCCAAGACCTCGTGTGTAGGAAGCCAGTGCTCAACCACTGAGCCACAGCAGCTTCTCTGAGTTGGTTTTATCATTTATTTTGCTTGTTTGTTTTTATTTTTTCAGGAGGCACCAGGAACCAAACCTGAGACCTCCCATGTGGGAGGTGGGCACTCAACCACTTGAGACACATCCACTCCTGAGAACTTACTTTTTTTGTTGTTTTTGTTTTTTATTTTTGTTGTTGTTGTTGAGAACTTACTTTTAAACTTATTAAATCATAGTTTAAAAAAATAACTGAATTGATCAAATGAATATTTTACATATTTTTGAAAAGTGCTCAATGTGTTAAATGTAAATCTAATGTAAAATTGACATTGAACCAAGCCAGGATGATAAATGCCCTGCAAAACAACTGATAGGATAAAATGGGCTCGTCTAAAACCAAAATTAAACTTAGAAAATTTTTCAAAGGCTTTTGAAATCATCCCACATTTTGCCATGCTATAAACTTTATAAGTAGGTGATAGAAACAATTTTTGGTGGCTTGATAATTGTTCGTATATACATCTAAGGCATAGGAGAGAAGTCAGGGTTGGGGTTATGATTTTGAAAGTAACATATAAACTGGATTTAATGTCCTGTGAGTGGAACCATGTCAAGTGAATAGAGTGGTAAGTCAAGGACAGAAATGTGAAGAAAAGCAACATTTAAGGCTAAAGGATTCCATGAAAAAGACAAGCAACAACCTGAAAAACAGGAAATTCAGAAGAAATAGTGTCAAGGAATTACTCAGGAAGTTGTGAGTGGTCAAGTAAGAAGATGATTTGAAAAGTGTCCATTAGATCTAGTAGTAAAGATGTTGAGGTTAACCATCTGTTTCAGTACAGTGATAGGGTAAGGAAGACAGAAATTAGCAGATTTCAGAGTGAATAGGAGATTATAAAATGGAAGCCATGAATATAGACTCTGGTTTGACCAAGATTGTGTAGCAATCAAAAGAGAAACATGGTCCCAGAGATTTTTAATTTTTTTCTTTTAGAATGGAAGATGTTTGGATGGGAAGATCCACTCAAGAGTGAGAGACTGGAGAGAGAGGGAAGAAATAAGACAAGGGTAGTGTATAAGTTAAAAGTAAAGATCAAGACTCTTCACCTTCTGAGGTTGGAAGAGAGGTGATTAGGATGGGTGCAGATATAATTTTGTTGGCAAGGGAAGAGGGAATGAATCAATTAGGAAGGACTTTCTAACTTTTTTTTTTTTTTAAGATTTATTTATTTATTTATTTAACCCCCCCTTGCTGCTTGTGTTTGCTGTGTCCATTTGCTGTGTGTCTTTTCTGTGTCTGCTTATCTCCCCTTTGTTGCGAGGTCTTGCTGCATCAGCCCACCGCGCCGCGCGGGCCGGCCCGCCCTCACAAGGAGGCCCCGGGAAGCAAACCCGGGGCCTCCCATATGGTAAACGGGAGCCCTATCGATTGAGCCACATCCGCTTCCCTCTAATCTTTTTTTACATCATGTCATTCATAGAAAATGATCATATTTGGGGTAAATGGGTGGGGCTCTTTGCAGTTGGAAGTGATGGATCTGAGGGTCTCTAGCTCTGAATTTGGATACATTTGGACGCAAGTAATAAAATACCTGACAGTGGCTTAAGCAATAAAGACATTTAAATATCTCGCTTAAATAGAAGTGTTAAGCAGTTTCCAGGTCTGTACAGTGGATCTACAATGTCATCAAGAACTCAGTCTTTCCATCTTTCTCCTCTGCTATACTGTTGCTGTTTTATTGTCCTTAGGCTTGTTGCCTCATGCTCAGGAATCACATCCATACCAGTGACCAAAATGTGAAGAAGATGCATAGAGGCAAAAGTAAAAGAGTCTTCCCTTTTATCTGGGAGGAAAGACTTTTTCAAATATTCTTTCTGACCTTCTCTCCAGCAGACATTCTATTTTATCTCATTGGACAGGACAGGGTCACAAGGCCACAAATTTAACCGCAAGGAAATCAAGGAAAGCATCTGGTGTTTCCCTGCTCTTTAGTGTGAGGCAAGCAAGCAAGAAGGAGGCAGGAGGAAATTGAGGCTGTTCTAGCCTGATGGTTTCAAATCTCTATTATACTCTTTAGGAAAACTTTCTATGTGTTTATAGTCCATTATATCATCTTCAGGGATCTCTTCTGTAAAATAAGCTAGTTTAGGTCTTCTCAAATATCATGGATTTTATTATTCTCATTGCTTGCCTGAAATACTTGGCATTATCATCATTTTCATCATTGTAATCATAAAGGATTTTCTAATGCTTCCATTAGTAAACTTAGAGTAAGTTTAACAGTTACAGTTCTTAGTGATCCCAAATTTTTGAAATTATTTTTCTCTGTTTGATATTTATCTATCCCCCGCCCCCGGTTGTTGTTTTTGTGCTCGCTGTCTGCTCTCTGTGTCCATTCGCTGTGTTCTTCTGTGTCTGCTTGTCTTCTCTTTAGGCAGCACCGGGAACCAATACTGGGAACCTTCCAGAGTGGGAGAGAGGTGCTCAATCTCTTGCGCCACCTCAGGTCCCTGGTCTGCTGCATCTTTTATTGTCTCTCCTCTGTGTCTCTTTTTGTTGCGTCATCTTGCTGCGCCTGCTCTCCACTAGGGCCAGCACGGTAGTCCTGTGTGGGTCAGCACTCCTGCGCAGGCCAGCACTCCACATGGACTAGCTTGCCTTCACCAGAAGGCCCTGGGAATCGAACCCTGGACCTCCTATATGGTAGACGGGAGCCTAATCGCTTGAGCCACATCTGCTTCCCTGTGTGATTCTGATACCATTCTTTCCATTCTCTTTAAAGTACTGAATGATTTTTTTTTTTGCGGGGGTGGGGGGGTGTCACACTTTTGCTTAGAAAGCATGGATCACTAGCTTACTAAATTCTTGCCAAAATACTTACATCCTTCCGATTGTACATACAGGAATAAGCAAAGTCTGGGGCAGGAGGAGGAATAAAAACAAACAAACCTACTCAGAGATATTAACATGTTTGTGGACAAATTCCATCTCTCAGAAAATAATGCCTTTAATTAAATCAGGAGAATAAAGATGTGAGATATCTAATAAATTGGGGGGAAAAAGAGGTAAAGCACATCTTTATTCAAACATTCTAGGCTTCAAATTTCTTTCTAGATTGTGGTATAATAAATTAAATTTAGAACAAGGAATCAATCTCCTAATATTCATCATGAGCCAGGGGTTCCTGAAAGTGATTCTTTATTAGACTATGAAGATTAATAATTTTATGTTAACATTTAATATATCTTTCATCTGTTAATTTAGTAGTTTAAAAGGCAACCTTACTTATAATTTTTGTATTATTATATAGGCAGTCTGTGTTAATGCTGTATTGGAGAAGGTAAAGAACATTTTCCAAGAGGAAGAGTCCATACGGCAAACCAGAGAGGAGAACGCAAATTTTAGAAAAGCCTTTTCTGAGCCGGTGCTTTCTGAGCCTATGTTTTCTGAAGATGAAATCACAGCAAAATCTTACAGGTCATTGCCAGAGAAGCCAGAAAATATTACAGACTGCCCAAAGCTTCCTGCTAATAAATTGAGCAATAAGATCCAAGTTTTACATTCTGTGTTTGACCAATCAACTGAAAAGAACGAATGAGCAAATCTGAATGAAATATCACTGATGAAAATATCAGAGCTCAAGAGTTATCTGATGATACATTTCATCTGACAAAGCTATGAGACTATTTTACATATATTGAGTTCTCTGCTTTAAAAGGAGGGGGGTTATTACTAAAATGTCTTTCTCTAGAGTTTATATGGTAGAAAAAATAAAATGAATCTTGATGTAGAATCATGTATGTCTATATATTTTTCATGAACAAGAAAATTCACCTTTTGGTGTGTTACACTGTATGCTGTGGTTTACAATATGGACACTATAATAAAGTTATGTTTTTATTAAAGACCTGTTTTGAGTGTCTCACCTATTATTTATCTGGGAGGAAAACCCTATCAAAATGCTTTCTTTTTCAGAGATAATGGATACAGGCATACCTAGGCAATATTGCGGGTTTGGATCCAGACCACTGTGGTAAATCAAATATCGCAATAAAGCGAATCACAACTTTTTTGGTTTCCAGGTGCATATAAAAGTTATGTTTACACTATACTGTAGTCTATTAAAGTGTGCCATAGCATTGTGTCTAAAAAAAGTACATATGGGAAGCGGGTGTGGCTCAGTGGATAGAGCCCCCGTTTACCATATGGGAGGCCCGGGTTCGCATCCCGAGGCCTCCTTGTGAGGGCACACCGGCCTGAGCGGTGCGGTGGGCTGATGCAGCAACCTCACGGCAGGAAGCGGGTGTGGCGCAACGGATAGAGCACCCGTTTACCATATGAGAGGCCCCGGGTTCGCTTCCCGGCGCCTCCTTGTGAGGGCAGGCCGGCTCGCGCGGCGCCGTGGGCTGATGCGGCAAGACCTCACAGCAAGGGGGAGATAAGCAGACACAGAGAAGACACGCAGCGAATGGACACAGCAGCACAAGCAGCAAGGGGGGGGATAAATAAAATAAAATAAATCTTTAAAAAAAATAAATAAAATAAGTACATACCCTAATTAAAAATACTTTATTGCTAAAAAATGTTAACCATCACCTGAGACTTTAGCCAGTCATAATCTTTTTGCTGGTGGAGGTCTTGCCTCAATGTTGATGGCTACTGACTGATCAGGGTGGTGAAGCAATTTCTTAAGACAAAAATGAACTTTGCTGCACAGATTGACTCTTCCTTTCACAAAAAATTTCTCTGCAGCATGCAATGCTGTTTGATAGCATTTTACCCACAGCAGAACTTCTTTCAAAATTGGAGTCAGTCCTCTCAAACTCTACCACTGCTTTATCAATTCAGTTTATGTAATATTCTAAATCCTTTGTCATCATTTCAACAATGTTCACAGAATTTTCACCAGGAGGAGATTCTATCACAAGAAACCACCTTCTTTGTTAATCCGTAAGAAGCAACTCCTCATTGATTAAATTTTTATCATGAGATTGTAGCAATTCAGTCACATCTTCAGGCTCTACTACTGATTCCAGTTCTCTTGCTATTTCCACCATGTCTGCAGTGACTTCCTCCCCTGAAGTACTGGACTCCTCTAAGTCATCCATGAAGGTTGGAATCAACTTCTTGCAAACTTCTGTGAATGTTGATATTTTGACCCATGAATCACGATGCTCTTAATGGCATCTAGAATGGTGAATCCTTTCCAGAAGGTTTTCAATTTACTTTGCTCAAATCCATTGGAGAAATCACTATCTATGGCAGCTATAGCCTTACAAAATGATTTCTTAAATAATAAGACTTGAAAGTTGAAATTACTCCTTGATCCATAGGCTGTAAAGTGGATGTTATGTTAGCAGGCATGAAAACAACATCTCATTATACATCTTCATAGGAGCACTTGGGTAACCAGGTGCATTGTCAATGAGCAGTAACCTTTTGAAAGGAATCTTTTTTTCCAAGCAATGTGTTTCAACAGTGGGCATGAAATATTCAGTTAATCATGTTGTAAATAAATGTGCTGTCATCCAGGCTTTTTTGCTCCATTTCTAGAGCACTAGCACAGTGGATATAACAATTCTTAGAGGCCCAAGGATTTTCAGAATGGTAAATGAGCACTGGCTTCAACTTCAAGCCACAACTGCATTAACTCCTAACAAGAGGGTTAGCCTGCTCTTTGAAACTTTGAAGCCAGGCATCTACTTCTCCTTTCTAGCTAGGAAAGTCCTAGATGGCATCATCTTTCAATCTAAGGCTATTTTGTATACACTGAAAATCTGTTCAGTGTAGCCATCTTTATCAATTATCTTAGCTAGATCTGCCAGATAACTTGCTGCAGCTTCTACATCAGCACTTGTTGCTTCACCTTGCACTTTTATGTTACGGAAATGGCTTCTTTCCTTAAACTTCATGAACCAACCTCTGCTAGTTTCAAACTTTTCTTCTGCATCTTCCTCACCTCTCTCTGCCTTCATAGAATTGGAGAGAGTTAGGGCCTTGCTGTGGACTAGGCTTTGGCTTAAGGGAATGTTGTGGCTGGTTTGATTTTGTATCCAGACCACTAAAACTTTCTCCATATCAGCAATAAGGCTGTTTTGCTTATCATTCATGTGTTCACTGGAGTAGCACTTTAAATTTCCTTCAAAAACTTTTCCTTTGTATTCACAAAGTATTGACTAACTGGAACAAGAGGCCTAGCTTTTGGTCTATCTCAGCTCTCAGCATGCCTTCCTCACTAAGCTTAATCATTTCAAGCTTTTGATTTCAAGTGAGAGACATGTGTCTCTACCTTTCATTTGAACACTTAGAGGTTATTGTTGGGGTTATTAATTTGCCTAATTGCAATATTGTTGTGTCTCAGGAATTAGGCATGAAGAGAAGGGGAGAGATGGGGAAATGGCTGGTCAGTGGAGCAGTCAGAACACACACAACATTTATGGATTAAGTTTGCCATCTTATATGGGCACAGTTCATAGTGCCCCAAAACAATCACAATAGTAACATCAAAGGTCACGGATCACAGATCACCATTAACAGATATAATAATGAAAAAGTTTGAAATGTACAAATTACCAAAATGTGGCACAGAGAAATGAAGTGAGCATATGCTATTGGAGAAAAGGTGCAATAGACTTGCTCTCAATGCAGGGTTGCTACAAACATTCCATTTGTAAAGTATTTGATAATCTGCAAAGCACCAGAGAAGCACAATAAAACAAGGTATGCCTGTATTTTCTATCTGCAGGCTGCATAGTTTAAGTATGCCTATTTATTATGAATTCTTTTATACTTGCCTATGAAGAAATGAATAAATGTCTTGCAATCTATAGGTCTCAGAAATTTATAAAACATAAAATACTAAGTACAAGTCCCATTAGAAGATTTCTGTATACAAGGACAGGACATGACATGACATTTTTCATTTCCAGATTTAGAGAAACAACTTAAATTTAAGACCAGAAATCCAGTCCAATTACTCATTGTTGCCACTGGATCCTGAGAAAAAAATGCTTCGGTAATTGGCCCTGCAAATAAGAACCAGTTTTTGCTTGGAGGTGGTACTATGGTTTCTTCTATGTACTCTAAATTCTGGATATGTGTTATGATCTATCACTGGAGGATTATCACCTGATATAATAGGCTAAGATGCACCTATCCCAGGATGGTACATTTCCTGAACATGGTAAGTAGCTGCCATAAACAGTATTTATAAAAACCCCAAGCTTGCCTTATTAGTAGTCTGAGAAATGAGTAGCACTTGTAATCCCTCATGCTACCCATATGCCAACAGATGAGGAAATGTAATGAGATGTAAAAATGGGTTAAGCAGAGTCTTTATGATGCATACCTTATTCACTTACTACGTTTACAAGAACCAAGGGAGATTCCAGGTGGGCCCCCTTAGAATGATTATCAGGTTTGGAGCCTTAATTCAATCCTATGTACTACTAAAATTACTGTGCTTTGAGACTAGATTTCAATCTTAACAGCCCTTCTCCACTCTGGAGTCATAATCTGTTTACCCCAGTCCTTTTCTGGTCCCACTTACTCATTCTTCAGCTCCCATTCTAGCATGTGCTGTTCAGTACTTGACCACAACTAGTATGGCATGGGCACCAGGCAACAGAACAGCACTGGCTATAAACAACAGGCATGGTAAAACTAAGGTCAATCAACCGAACATCAACCCTGCCTATGAATTCAGCAGAAAGGACTCTGAGAAAACAAAATACTAGCTCTCATCTCTCTAACATTTATGTGAAATATTTAGTTGTGCACATATCTACAAAATTCTCTTTAAAAAACTATTTGAAAATTTCTTATAGGCATTTAAAGCACTTTGGCTCTCATGGCTTGGCAGCAGCTGTGTGTAGCTTCCTTATTTCTAGCCTGTCTGCCATCACTGGAAAGAAATTGAGCCAAGGTCTACTTGGCTTTTTACATTGATAATTTTTTAAAATTTTTAACTGTAGCATATAAACTGTTCCAATTTTTAGCGGCAAGTTTTGAGTTTCAAAAGTCTGCTATAAGTAAATATTGTACAGTTAAGATTAGAGCATTTCAATGTATTTATAGTTTACCTAAAAAACCTAAAAATAATAATCTTATAGGGGAAGTAGGGAATGTGTGGAGTTAAAGATAAAACAAGAATGGAATAATGCTGATAACTGTTGAGGTTGGGTGATGTGTACATAGGAGTTAATAATACTATTCTGTTTACTTTGTATATATTTAAAATTTTCCAGAATAAAGTATACTATACTAAATAAGGATTCTTCCCAGATAATTTAAAATTGTTCCTACTATATCTTGCCTTTTACCTTTTATTCATTATGGATGCTAAAAATTTTTTTCCTTCTTAAATTTCCTTTCCAAATTATTTTCATTCTTCTTAAACTGAACATTCCAAAATTATAACCTTCAGGTTCCAATCAATTCAGAGATTTGAAGAAATGTAATCTATAGATCCTGATGATAATCCTTTCATCTACTAAATACATATGGGTTTAAATCTCTTAGATTTATGATTTTTAAAGAGGTAATAATTATATCTTTGTTGGAAAAATTCATTATCTTTGGTATTGAAGCAGAGTTATTCAAAATTATTTTCAAAGCACACACAATTTTTTCATTGCCATATATTTTTTATCAGGAAGAACTCTGAATTACTTTGAAGTCTCCAGTGGCATAAAAGTCAGAGTCACACTTAAAAGGTTCCTTAGAAAGAGTCACATAAATATTCCCATTGTCCACTGTCACTGTATGAATCCTTTGTTTTATTCCTTTGGAGCACCATTTGGGTTTTGCTGATGGATCTTTAGGGTTTATAGACTGATAGAGTCCTTCTCCTGTTGCCAAAATAATTTTGTATTTATGCCAGGGACAAACAACACAAGATCGTCCATCAAAATCCTAAGGAAGAAAATAATTGATTTAATAGTCTGACATTTCAAACATTCATGATAAACATCCGACTCAGCAGATCTACTGTAAAAGAACCACATTAAAGAACAGCCTAACTTCTCTTTTCCTCCCATTTATAAACAATTCAGCATAAGGCAGAACCTAATCTCCGCACAGTCATCAAGTCCTGTTTTGCAGTTGATTAGAAACTAAGTGGGTTAGAGCTCTATCAGAAGACGACTTGCTTGGCCATTTTACCATGTGACTGCAGTTGTCCCTTCATCTATTAGATGTTAATGTGGCTTCCTTGATAGAAATGGGGCAAAGGCTTCAAGCGCTTCTAAAGGAATTTTCACTAGCTGCTGGAAGAATTGTAAGCTTCGGATATAAATTCAAGAGGGGTTATTACAGGCATGAGTATATTATTGAAGAGCAATTTTTTTTTGATCCAAAGTAAGTCATCTCCCAACTTTGAGTGTTTTAATTGTTTTAAAGCAGTGCTGCTCAAACTTTAAAGAGCATGAGAATCATCTGGGTCTTGTGAAAATGAAGATAGTGATTCAGTAGGCTTAGGGTGGAGCCCAAGAGTCTGCATGTCTAACAAGCTCCAAGATGACACTGAAGTTGCCGGTCTTAGACCACACTTTGACTAACAAGGACTTAAAACTCTCATTATGGACCGAAACCGAGGGAAATTCTTCCAAGACATTATCATCACTGGTTGCTTACATTTCTCCTGTACACTAGAAGAAAACCATCAGCAAACATTCATATGCATTTAAACAGTTTACATGTCTTTAACATGAGGACAGGTGTTAAACCAGGTAGAAATCAAGGGTGGAAAGAATGGAAAGCTAAGTCCAAGCTTGTACTTTGCACCAGGCAGTGACAGATAGCCATCAGTCTCATGAATGAGAAAGTGCAAGAAATTAGACAGCTTTGAGATGCAAGGTAGGCAGTTTCTCCAGCCCTCCTTAGCTAAGCCTTCAAAGTATGGTTTCCTCTAAATATATATTTGTATTACTTTATAAAAGTAATATACATCACACTCTATGCAAGAAGTGTATAAAGCAAAAAAGTGAACGTTATTTTTGACAAAAAAAAAAAA
>JAQZBX010113968.1:0-10057 GCA_029593785.1 Cabassous unicinctus
TGCACATCAGTAGTGTATATAAACGCTATTGATTTTTGCATATTAACCTTATATCCCACGACTTTGCTGAACTTGTCTATTAATTCTAGTAGCTTTGTTGTGGATTTTTCCAGGTTTTTTAGATACAGGATCATGTCATCAATGAATAGTGAAAATTTTACTTCTTTTACTAGTTGGATGCCTTCATTTCTTTGTCTGGCCTAATTGTTCTAGCTAGAACTTCTAGCACAATATTGAATAATATTGGTAGCAGTTGGCATCCTTGTTTTGTTCCTGATCTCAGTGGGAAAGCTTTCAGTCTTTCACATAGTCTTGAATACTATGCTAGCTATAGGTTTTTCATATATGCACTTTAGCATATAGAGAAATCTTCCTTTGATTCCTATAATTTAGAGGGTTTTTTCTCAAGAAAGGGTGATTTATTTTTCAAATGCCTTTTCTGCATCAATCGAGAGAGTTATGTGATTTTTCTTTTTCAATTTATCCATGTGGTTTATTACACTGATTGGTTTTCTAGTGTTAAATCACCCTTGCATACCGGGGATAAAACCCACTAGATTGTGGAGTATAATTCTTTTAATGTGCTTTGGATTCTGATTGCAACTGTTTTGTGAGGAATTTGGGTCTACATTCATTAGAGATATTAGTCTGTAATTTTCTTTTTTCATAGTATCTTTATCTGGTTTTGGTATTAGGGTGATGTTGGCTACATAGAATGAGTTTGGCAGCATTATTCCCTGTTTAATTTTTTAGAAAAGCTTGAGCAAGATCAATATTAGATTATCTTCAAATGATTGGTAGAATTCACCAGTGAAGCCATCTATTCCTGGGCTTTTTATCTTTGGAATGTTTTTAATGACTGTTTCAATCTCTTCACTTGGGATTGGTTTGTTGAGGTGTTCTCTTTCTTCTACAGTCAGTTTAGGTGGTTCATGTCTTTCCAAGAATTTGTCCAGCTTATCTACATTTTCTAGTTTTTTGGCATACAGTTTTTCATTGTATCCTCTTTTGATCTCTCTTATTTCTGTGGGGTCAGTCTTAATGTCCACCCTCTCATTTCTGATTTTATTTATTTGTGTCTTCTTTCTTCTTTTCTTTGTCAGTCTAGCTAAGGGTTTGTTGATTTTGTTGATCATTTCAAAAAACCAGCTTTTGCTTTTGTTGAGTCTCTCTGTTTTTTGTTTGTATTTTTATATTTTGTTATCGATTTCATTGTTTTCTGCTCTGGCCTTTACTATTTGTATTAGTCAGCCAAAGTGGTGCTAATGAAAAATACCAGAAAATGGTTAGTCTTTATAAAGGGTATTTATTTGGGGTAGAAATCCACAGTTACCAGGCCGTAAAGCTTAAGTTTCTTCCCTTACCAAAGTCCATTGCCACGTGTTGGAGCAAGACAGCTGCCGAGATTTGCCAGGGTTCAGTCTTCTTCGGTTCTTCTCTTCCCAGACCTGCATTTCTCTCCGGGTTCAGTGCCTCTGTTTTCTCCACAAGGTCAGATGAAAACTCAGGTGAACGGCTCATCTCTATCCCAGGGCCTTCTCTGCTTTCTCACAACCAAGCTCCTCCATCTTCTCTCCTCCCCAGCATCAAAACTCCATCATTAGAACTGCTCTGTCTTTTGCTTTGCCTTTTATATTTGATTCCCCCACCCACCAAGGAGTGGGGCTTAACGCCTTACTGATGTGGCCCAGTTAAGGCCCTAATCATAAATTAATCATGCCCAGATTAACAGACCAGTTCACAAGCATAATCCAATATATATTTTTGGAATTCATAATTACATCAAACTGCCAGACTGCAACACTATTTCTTTCCTTTGGCTTGGTTTGGGATTATTTTGCTGTTCTTTTTTCTAGTTCTTCCAGGTGTGCATTTAGATAACCAGTTTTAGCTCTTTTTTCTTTCTTAATGTAAACATTGAGGTCTGTAAATTTCCCTCTCAGCACTGCTTTTGTGGTGTCTCATTCATTTTAATATGCTGTGTTCTCATTTTCATTTGTCTCAAGATATTTGCTGAATTCTCTTGCAATTTCTACTTTGACCCATGATTGTTTAAGAATGTGTTGTTTATCTCCATATATTTATTAATTTTCCCTTTTTCTGTCCATTATTGATTTCCAGCTTCATTCTGTTATAATCAGAAAAAGTGTTTTGTATAATTTCAGTCATTTTAAATTTATTGAGACATGTCTTGTGACTAAACATATGGTCTATTTTGAGAAGGATCCATGAGCACTTGAAAAGAATGCAGATCCTTCTCTTTTGGGGTGTAATGCTCTATAGATGTCTGTTAGTTCTAGCTCATTTATCATATTTAATTCAAGTTTTCTGTTTATTTATCCTCTGTCCAGATGTTCTATCTAATACTGAGGGTGGTGTATTGAAATCTCCAAATATTATTGTGGAGACGTCAATTTCTCTCTTCCACTTTGCCAGTTTGTGCCTCATATATCTTGGAAAACTGAGGTTAGGTGCATAAATATTTAAAGTAGTTATTTCTTCTTATTGAATCACCCCTTTTGCTAATAAATAATGACCTTCTTCATCCTTTGTAACAGTTTTGCATTTAAAATCTATTTTGTCTAATATTAGTATTGCTTCTCCCACTCTTTTTTGGTTACTATTTGCATGGAATATCTTTTTTGAACCTTTCACTTTTAACCTGGTTGTGTCCTTATGTCTGATGTGAGTCTCTTGTAGACAACATAAAAATGGATCATATTTTAAAATCCATTCTATCAGTCTGTGTCTTTTGATTGGGGAGCTCAAGCCATTAACATTCAACGTTATAACTCTAAAGGCATTACTTACTTCATCCATTTTGACCTTTGGCTTGCAGTTGTCTTTTCATACTATAGTCTATTTTTTTCACACTTTTTAATGATTTTCATTTCTACACTTTTCTCCAAGTCTCTCTCCCTTGTTTTTTCCTTTCAGGCTCCAGCACTCCCTTTAACATTTCCTGTAATTCTTGTCTTTTGGTAACATATTACATCAGTTTTTGTTTGTCTGTGGAAACTTTGAACTTCCCTTCATTTTTGAAGGATGGCTTTGCCAGATACAGAATTCTTGTCTGGCAGTTTTTCTCTTTCATTACCTAAATACATCAGGTAACTTTCTTCTCTCCTTCATGATTTCTGATGAGAGGTCAGCACTTATTCTTATCAAGTTTCCCTTCTATGTGTTGCTTTGCTGTTCTCTTGCTGCTTTCAAAATCTTCTCTTTATCTCTATTTATCATACTGAATAGTAGGTGTCTCTATTTGTGTTTATTCTGTTTGGGGTGCATTGTCTTTCTTGGACATTGATGTTTACATCTTTCATAAGGGTAGGGAAGTTTTCAATCATTACTTCCTCAAATATTCTTTCTGCCCCTTTTCCATTTTCTTCACCTTCTGGAGTGCTGATAATGCATATATTTTTGTATTTCCTGCTGCCATTCAAATCCCTGAGACCCTGTTCCATTTTTTTCCAGTCTCTTCTCTTTCAGTTCTCCTCTCTCTTCCAGTTCAGGTGTTCTGTCTTCAAAATCAGTAATTCTGTCTTCAAGCAGTTCCAATCTGTTCTTATGTGCCTCTAATGTATTTTTAATCTCATCCATTATATCTTTCATTCCCATAAGGTCTTTTACTTTTCTTTGCAGAATTTCAAATTGTTTTTTATGCTCACCCAGTGTCTTCTTAATATCCTTTATGTCTTTTCTTCATGCTTTCTTTAAATTCTTTTAATTGATTTAGCAGATTTGTTCTGATTTTCTTTGATTAATTCTCTTAAATCTGAATCTCTCCAGGATATTTGGTTTGTTCCTTCAGATGGGCCATCTCTTCCTGTTTCTTAGTATGGATTGTAATTTTTTGTGAGTGCACTGTGCCTTATATGCTAATCAAATGCCATGTTTCCACAATTCCCTGCATTCAACTTTTAAACATTTTCTCTTTTTTATAAGAAAAGGCCTAAAATGAATTTGTAACAATACACTCTGTAAGCAGGCCATAAGATACAATTGCTATATGTGTGTGTGTGTGTGACTAAGAACAGGAAATCTGCTTTCTAAGTAAATAGAATTTTACGTCATGTAAAATGTTCAAATTATCTGCTAAGTAACTGTGAACTTGATAACAGTGGACATCTGAATAAGGGGGATCAAATGAAAGGTAATAATCACTCTTCCTGGGGAACAGAAACTGCTCTAAAGTACTGGTGATAGAACCTGAGTGCAGGAGTGGAGATTCTACCAGCAGGATGTGGTGTTCAGGCAAAGGAGGCTATCTCTAACCTCATCAAGAGAGGCAAGAAATCAATAGTTTCCCTAGGAATCTCTAAAAAACACAGTACTAATTATACACACACACACCCTTAATTAGAAATCTTCAGTGGTTCTCTGTTTTCTAAAATACCATGTTCTTTCAGGATTTCTCTTTGACCTGACATATAACCCATATTATCCTGCTGAACCAGACCATGCACTGACTGTCTAAAACATTTAAAGCATTCCTATCATCCAGATATTACTCTGTTTTCTCCCCATACCTACACTTGCCCAGAACCTCTATCCATTACCCAAAAACATCAGTTTACTCCTTCTCTTCAGCAGTCTAAATATAACTGATTCTACCCTCTGAATCTGCTTAGAATAAATTTATATACTCAAGATTTAATTTCATCCTTAAATACATCGTCTTTGCCCTCTTTCTCATAAGAGTTTTATTTCTTAGTGACCCATCTAGGTTATAATCCTTTGGATCCCCTCCTACTAATGTTCCAGTATGCCCTACCTTACTGAGTCAAACTTTTGGACAGGTTGCTGCAGTATTCAAGAACACAATGAGTTAATGGTTGCAGGACAAGGATTTGAGGGTTCTTTGGGTGGGAATAAACATCCAAGATGTGGGCATGGCCATGGAAGGGATGATCCATATTTAGAAGCAAGCATAAAAGGTCATTGACTATGACAGAAGAAGGGAATGTTAGGGATTCATGAACTGGAGAGGCCCCAAAACTCTGGTGAGTGTGGTGGGAGGAAGAATACAGGCATAAGCAAGAAAAAGAAAGATCCATTAAGTGGCCTTGCCTTTCTCTTTACTTGGAATTGTTCTCCTTCCTCCTTCACTTCTGATACTCAATTCTCATTCAACCCAGCTAAAATACTATCTTTTCCATGAAGGTCTTCTCTACTGTCCTTGGTGATATTCAGTCCACCATGTCTTTTCTAACACTGAATTGTCCTTGTCATACTCTTTCTACACTCAGAAGTCATTACTTGTGTTCAATCCAATGCAGTAAAATGGCAGCTCCATCAATATGAATGTGAACAGTGTCTTTATATGTTTCTTTATCTTTGTATTAGCATTCTGGGGAGAAACAAAACCAAAAAGATATATGCATACATGTAACTATTAACTTCTCTCATTGATGAAGACAATACCCTTAGTTGATCACACATGTGATCAGCCATGGATGCCATTAGCTGACTAATGATATAAATCCATCTATGAAATACCTTCACAGTAAGAAATAACTGGACAGCATAACCTAGTCCAGTTGACACATGGAATTAGCCATAATATTCCATACCTTGTCAACTAGGCACTGATAGACATCTCCTTAAATCATATATAATCTGTGCAAAGACAGTATTATAGTCATATTACCATATAACATAATTCAACTTTCTTTCTTACAACCAGAAATACACCAGCCCTTTCCCCAGAATGGGATGCAAGTCCTTGAGTAATTTTCACTCTTATCCTTGATATTCCATAACGTAAATTCTATGACAAGATTTTAATAAAATTTGCTACATGATAAAACATGTAACAGGAAACAGGATATATGCTTTATGTATGTATACAAAGGAAAAGAAACAAAGATGTATTCTTTAGGTATGTATACAAACATATTCATAACAAAACAAGGAAGAAATATACTATTACAGTCCTCATTCCTAAAAGCTCTTGTCCATTAATAATTCTGCCTTTAATGGGTTATTGTACTTTTCCATTGACTTTAATCACAGGTCATGATCGTATCAAGCGATACTCTAAAGAATTTCCTATATTCCAGGCAAGCACTTCTTTACCTCCATTGTACAGTTGTAGTCCTATTTCCCCTTAATAATCTGGATCCATCACCCCAGCCAGTAGAGTAACTCCCTTTGTTGCCTGTCGGTTCAGAGGCATTAGGGTTTTTAAGTGGCTAGGTGGCCATCTTAGCTTCTAGTTCAATGGTATTGTTGTGTCTCCTGGAAGAAGCATTCCTCTTTTTTGAAAAAAAGACCTCTATACCAGTTGAGCATAAGGATGCAGAGACAAGAATCACTCAGTAATAAAAATGAGTGTTGTTAATTCCATTTACACCCTTTGATCCCCAGACCTGTGAATCATGGCTATGGTAGAAACAGCATTGTAGATTTGACTATGATTTAGAGCATGTACAGGCTCCTGGAGAATATTACCTCAGTTATGCAAGGTTTTACTCCACTGGCACCATAATTTAGTCTTTAAAAGGCCATTATACTATACTATCACTCCAACTGCCTCAGGTTGATGGGAAACATAGTAAGACCCATGATTACATGAGCATGGGTACATTCTTACATTTTATTTGCTATGAAGTGGGTTCCTTGATAATAAGCAAAACTCTGCAATAGCATGATGGGGGATAAGGCATTCAGTAAGTCCACAAATGGTAGTTTTGGTGGAAGTATTGTGTCTGGTGAAGGCAAATCCATATCTAGTGTCTACTCCAGTTAGAACAAAATGCTGTCCCTTCCATGATGGAAGTGGTCGAATGTAATCAATCTGTCAGCAGTTAACAGGGTGATCACTTCAGGGAATCCCACCACACCAGGCATTAAATGTTAATCTTTACAACTGGCAGATTGGACACTCAGCAGTGGATGCAACCAAGTCAGCCCAGGTGAGTAGAAGTAAATTTTTCTGAACTCATCTATGATTTCCATCCTTACAATCATGGCCATTTTGTTCATGAGTCCACTGTACAATGTCAAGGGTGGTTGGAGAAAGATACTGATTGGTATCCACAGAACGGTTCTTCCTATCTACCTGACTTATAAATCCTCTTTTGCTGAGGTCACCATATGGTAAGCATTCACATGTTATACAAATATCTTCATGTTTTTCACACATCCAAAAAAGTCTATCCACATACCTCTCTCACAGAACTCTTTGTCAATCATGTTCCTTTTAGGACCACTCGGTGAGGCCCTTGGCCACAGCCTATTAGTCATTTTAAAAATGCATCCCTGGACATTTATCCTTCCAAGGAAAATGAACAACCAGTTTCGGTGCTCAATGTTCTGCCTACTGGGAGGATTTCCTTTCACCACTGTCCTTCAAGGATGGCCCAGAAAAGGGTTGTAGCACTGTAGATTTCCACTTACAGTTGGTACTACAAAATTATGAAGAACCATCTATAAACCAGGCTCCAGTATTTGATTCCTAAGTGAGCCAATCATAAAGAACTCTGTGAAATGGGAAAGAAAAGGTAATGTGGCAGTTGGGACCATGGACATTTGGGCCACTTCTTTGTATAACTTATTTGTTCCTCTAGGGCCTATTTGAGCCTGATCTCATATATACCACATCTACTTGATGATGAAGTGCCGCTATGCATGCCCACCTGTATGGCTTGATGAGTCCAATAATACACAATTCATGATGGGCAAATTAGGTCTCATGATAATGGTGACCTATGTTTAAGCATTTAGTCTCTATAAAGGCCCAGTAGCTGGCCAAAAGCTATTTATCCAAAGGAGAGTTGCTTTCTGCAGAGGATGACAGGGATATGCTACAGAATACTAAGGGTCTGTGTTGTGAGTCTTCTGTCTAAAGGCTAGATTATCCTATATAAGGAATGTGATTTCCCTGCTAAAGTCTCAAAGCAACATGTCCATTTGCCACAGAAATGTCAAGCACCATTTGATTTTCTTGGTCATTTGGTTTAAGTGGCCAATCAGCTTGCATGGCAGTCTGGAGCTGTTGTAGAGTCTCCTCTTGATCTATTCCTCACTCAAAAGTAGCAGTTTGCTTTTGGTAAATTAGTAAATGGGACAGAGTAACAAACCCATATGAGGAATATATTGCCTTCAAAATCCAAAGACACTCAGGAACTTTGCCTGTTTTTTGATTGTAGGGGGTCAAAACAATAGCTTATCTTTAATCCTAAAAGGGATATTGTTTCAACATGTCCAAAACATTATCTAGAAATACCCCTGAATTTTTGTTGAATTTATCTCTTACCCATTACCTAATAAATGCATTACCAATAAGTCTAGAGTAGTTGTTAATTCTTGCTCATTAGATCCAATCAGCATAATGTCATCAATATAATGGTCCTGTGAGATGTTTTGTGGCAGGAAAAGGTGATAAAGTTCCCTGATGACTAGATAATTATAATGATAATGATAATGACCCTGAGGTAGCACATTATAGATGTATTGCTGGCTTTATTACCTGAAAGAAAACAATGTTTTGTGGTCATTACTAACATATATTGATAAAATAAAGCATCTGCAAGATAAGTTCATATCAGGTACCAGGAGATGTGTTAATTTGCTCAAGCAAAGATACCACATCAGGAACAGGAGAGGACCTTCAATTGCTGTCACCAGTTGGTTAAATTTATGTAACTCACTGTCATCCACCAAGTTCCATCTGTTTTCTGCACAGGCCAAATAGAGTTGAATGGGGATGTGGTGAGAATCACCACTCTGCATCTTTCAAGTACTTGATAGTGACACTAACTTCTTTAACCCTTCCAGGAAAATGGTATTGTTTTTGATTTACTATTTCACTAGGTAGAGGCAATTCTAGTGGCCTCTACCACTAGAGAGGGATAACATAATATCCCTCTCTCCAAAGGTCAGGGAATCAATGTGGGGAATTCTTCCAGTTGCCAAGTATGCCTATACCAATTATGCTTTCCAGAACTAGGGAAATAACTACACAATGGCTTCAATGACCCATTGAATCCATTATGAGTTACACCTGAGTGTAAACTCTATTGATCTTCTGACCTCAATAAACTCCTACTCTGACTAGAACTCGGTGATGTTTGGGGTCCCTTGGAATTAATGTCAGTTCAGAGCCAACAACCAGTTATTCCAACAATGTCTGGTTACTTACTTTTCCCGAATAAAATATCATCCTGGTGAAAGTCCATATGTTCATTTTGGAAAGGCTGGCAGTAAGATTGGTACTGCAAATTTTGAAAGTATAGTAGTGTTCTTCCCCAAGAGGACTTGGCCTTCCTTTCATTCAAGAAGTTCTAGGTTTGTAAACTGTTTCAAGTCTGAAAATTATTTGAGGGGCCATAAATCAGTTTTTGCAATTCAAGTTAGACTTTTGTTCACTTGATCTAGAAATCATCTGCTTATACAAATCAAGTAAGATTGTGGTAGAATGCCAATGTATTCTCTTCTAGGTACCCTATCATCAACTAGCCAATACAATAGGTTTCTGCAAGTCAGACTATTCTGGTTACTTTTTTGACTGAGCTGTCCATTATGGTAGCCATGCTCATCTTATCTTTGGCAATTAAGTGCTGCCACTTGGCTCCTGCCTCCCCAGAATCCAGCCATCCTCATTGTGTTTATGTTTCCAAGTTCAGTGCCAGCTGTTCAACTGTAATATCTGATCTACAGAGAACAAGCACAGAGCTCTTAAGTGGTGATGGAGTTAGTCTTACAAATTTATACCTCACAGTCCTGGTAAAAGGTATATCTCCTAGACATTCCTCGGTGGGTGAGAAGATCCTACATTATAAATCCATTCTAACATTCCAGTCTCTGTAAGTCATTGAAGCCCCTCATCTACATTATAGCAGGGAAATTCCAGCATATCCATTTCATTTAATATAGGCCACCCTTTGGTCCATATATCAGCCAAATAACAAACCAATCTGTTAAATCCCTACAACATTGAATCCATATATATGCTTAGTGGTCTCATATCAATAAATTCAGCCTGTTCCAACTTTATGTTCCTTCAACCATCATTCCATATCCTCAATGTCCATTTCCACACCTATTCTCCCTC
>JAQZBX010113969.1:0-10055 GCA_029593785.1 Cabassous unicinctus
ATACTGCAAATATCTTCTCCCTGTTCCTGGCTCTTTGTTTTGAGTAAGAATCACCTTATTTTGGCTTCAAGTGTGAAGATATAAGGACTCTAGATGAATCCAGGTGCCCAAGCCAAAGCGATGAGAAACATTTAATTGAAGTGATTCCTTTCGGTTTTCATTCTTAGGGATTATTATTTTCCAAGCTTCATCTTTATTCACAACAAAGGGCCAGAAGATTGTTATCAAGTCTCCATTTTATGTATCATAAATATATCAAAACATACCCTTTAGCTAGAAATAAATTAAACCAGATGCTATATGTGGGTGTGTGTGTGTATGTGTGGGTGTGTGTGTGTATCCTACATGACTCCAGAGAACCTTTTGTAGAAGGCAATTGATTTCTACCAGCACACTCATTAATTTTTATGACATCCTTTCCAGGCTTTGGAAACAAATGGAGTTATTAATATTTGAAGACACTGGGCAGTATTTTCTAGGGGGCCATTTAAAAGAGGAGGGGGGCTTAGAACCAATGTCTAGAATTAGAACTGGACTGATGAAGGGTGAGGGATTCTGCTATTGTGAAGAGAACTTGGGATCTGGAAGCACTGGAGTCTTCAAAATCTTCAAAATGAATGCTTTTTAGTCTCATGGGAACAGAAAGGAAAGTGTATGAGATCAGGGAAAAGGAAATTTGAAATACAGAACTGAAACAGAGGTGTGAGATTTAGTTTCTTTCTTCTAAAGTAGAAACAACAATCCCTACTTTCAAAAGACATTTTTAAGAAACAGTAGCCTATAAAAATGCCATTTAAAAAAATGGAGAGCAATGTAGAAATGAGTAATTATTGCTTTAAGAATGGCCACTTATTTAGAAACCTTTTAAAGTTACTATCAAATTTCTCAGCTTTTTAGTGCCAGAAAACCTAAGGAAAAATAAGGGCATTTATTTCAGGAAATGATGGGCCAAGTTGACCAGGTCTTGACATCTTGCCATTAAATGGTGGTGGTTCAAAGATTTTTTAATATTCTAAAAGAGTAGAGTCTTATCAGGTTTTCTTTCTCTCTTTGCTTCAGTTTCCCTTGTTGAAAAAAGATGTGGCACTTCAGGCTTGAAGCTTTCTTTCAGCTCAGATACTCTAAGATCCCAAATATCTAACAAGGTTAAAGGGGTTTCTGATGCCCTTCACCTCCCCCCACCATTTTTGGGAACTTCTCAGTGAGTCAGGACTGTGGTCTTTCATCCTGTACAGCTTGAAAATAGAAAAAGGGTCCCCCCGGCTAAACTCAGCTATAGGGAAGCCCTGTATGACCAGGCACCTGGGAGAGACAGCTCTCACGGGCCATGTCACAGAGGAGTCCAATATGAACACTGAGATTCCTGCACTAATGTACCTTATGCCACTGTTTTAGTTTCCTAGCCTGCTCAAAGCAGATACCATGAAATGGATTGACTTAAACAATGGGAATTTATTAGCTCACATTTTGAGGCTGAGAACATGTCCAAATCAAGCCATCATCCAGGCAATGCTTTCTTCCCAAAGACCAGCTGCCAAATATCCTTGGCTTCTCTGCCACATGGCAAAGCACCTGTGTCTCCCTCTCCCTCTCCCTCTCCCTCTCCCCTCCCTTTCCCCCACTATTCATTCCATTTATAAAGGACTCCAGTAAAGGACTAAGAGCCATCCTGAATGAGGTGGGCTACACCTTAACTGAAGTAACCTCATCAAAAGGCCTTGAGGGATTGTGGGAAGATGGTGACAGACAAACAGACAGAGCAAAAGGATCTTACAAAAACAATGGAGAAAGACCCAAAAGCTGTCTGAGGAACCTGCCTTGGGGGTCAGCAAACCAGGACAGTACTACACAACTCCCAGGAGAGTGAGGGACAGAAAGACAAAGAAGCCAAAACAACAAACATGAGTTACCAAACACCCATGGCATCCGGGAAAGGCTCCCCTCCCCCACCCCAAAGATAGTAAGCTGGGGTAAAACAGCTGGCTCACTGCAGCCAAATGAGAGGGGAGCAGACATCTTCCTCCATGTCAGCTGTTACAAGGGAAAAGGGAGGTGAGGTCAGGGTCCTTTCATCAGTGAATTCAGCCAGCAGAACCTGCTTTGAATCTCCATTCTGGAGATTCAACACAGGAACACAGGAAAGTCTAGACTGAAACACCTCCATGGAAAGGTGCATTGACAAGCGCCATCTGCTGGCGGTCTGGAAATTCCATGGACAAAAACTGTTCTCACTCTGTATCAAACCCCTGGAGAAAATCTGCACTCCACTAGTAAGTCCCTGGCCTGATTCTGAAAACTTAAACTGGGCAATTTTAAAGACTGAGAATAAGTTGAACCAAGTATCAAAAAAGAGCTGTGGGAAAAAAAAAAACAATAGGCAAGAGAGAGAAATTTGCTATCAGAATAAATTCACCAAAATGTTCAGATGACTAGACAGCAGCAAAAAATTACAAGCCATTCTAAGAAACAGGAAGAAATGGCCCAGCCAAAAGAACAAACCAAATATCCGGAAGGGATTCAGGATTTAATACAATTTATCAGTGATAATCACACACCTCTCCTAAATCACTTCAAAGAATTTAAAGTAAATATGACTAAAGAAATAAAGG
This sequence comes from Cabassous unicinctus, assembly GCA_029593785.1. NCBI lineage: Eukaryota > Metazoa > Chordata > Mammalia > Cingulata > Chlamyphoridae > Cabassous > Cabassous unicinctus. The sequence goes on from JAQZBX010113969.1 coordinate 2,610, forward strand.
ATATTAAGAAGACACTGGGAGAGCATAAAGAACAATTTGAAAGCCTGCAGAGAAAAGTAACAAAACTTGTGGGAATGAAAGACATGATGGATGAGATTAAAAATACATTAGAGGCACATAAAAGCAGATCTGAATTACTTGAAAACAGAATTAATGATTTTGAAGACAGAATATCTGAACTGGAAAAGACAGGGAAACAGAAAGAGAACAGAATGGAAAAAATGGAACAGGGTCTTGGAAAATTGAATGACAATGCGAAACGCACAAACATTCATATTATTGGTATCCCAGAAGGAGAAGAGAATGGAAAAGGAGCAGAAAGACTATATGAGGAACTAAGGACTGAAAACTTCCCAACCCTTATGAAGGACACAATATCAATATCCAAGAAGGAAAACGCACCCCAAACCGAATAAATCCGAATAGACCTACCCTGAGATACCTACTATTCAGAATGACAAATATCAGAGAGGATTCTGAAAGCAGCAAGAGAAAAGCAAAGCATCCCATACAAAGGAAACTCGATAAGATTAAATGCCACCTCTCATCAGAAACCATAGAGGAGAGAAGAAAGTGGGATGATGTATTTAAGGTACTGAAAGAGAAAAACTGCCAGCCAAGAATTCTGTATCTGGCAAAGCTGTCCTTCAAAAATGAGGGTGAGTTCAAAGTCTCCACAGACAAACAAAATCTAATAGAATGTGTTACCAAAAGACCAGATTTGCAAGAGATACTAAAGGGGTGTTGCAGCCTGAAAGGAAAAAACAAGGGCAAGAGATTTGGAGAAGAGTTTAGAAATGGAGATTATTAGGAAGGGTAAACTAAAGGATAAGAAGACAGACAATAGAATGATATGACAACAGAGAGCCGAAGGACAAAATGGATGAAGTAAGTAATACCTTTACAGTAATAACACTGAATGTTAATGGATTGAACTCCCCAATTAAAAGACATAGAGTGATAGAATGGATAAAAAAATATGAGTGTCTATATGTTGTTTACAAGAGACCCACCTCAGACTTAAGGACACAACCAGGTTAAAAGTGAAAGGTTTGAAAAAGGTATTCCATGCAAATAGTAACCAAAGAAGAGCTGGAGTAGACCAGATAAATGTAAAATTACAGCATTATAGTATATGAACAATATTTACTCAGTGCAACTGGCAAATTGTTCCTGTGATCAGTATTCTGTAATTTTTTTCATACAAAATTTACACTGAGGAGGGCTGGAGAAGAGATATATTTTTGGATACTTCATTTTTCTTTAACCTTTTCTTATTCATACTCTTTAATTAAAATAATCTATCTGGATCAATAATGATTTAACATGACTATTGTTGAACAAGATTTTGAGTTTTTCTGCCTCATGAAATCATGAGTTGGCGAATTGTTTTCTGCTGCAATTCATTTCAATAACATGTAAAGAATTTCTAAGTAGGAATTTGATTATCTAGAAAGAATTATGGCCTAAATGGAAATTAAATAACTAAACCAATAATTTATTTTATTTTTAGAGATTATTATGTCCAATAGTTAGAGCTGTAATATAAAAATTAGAATTATGTTACAATTAATTTCTAATATACTTGAATTATTATTTACATTTATAAAGGTTTGTTGCTATGCTTTCTATGTTTTATAATTGATTATATTAAATCAGGCTGGGCCTTGCACTCATTTTTAAAATTTGTAATTTCTTTCAATCTATTTTTCTATTTATTTTACAATTTTACAATAAAAGTCTTATTAATTTTTTTTTTAAAGAAGCGTTAGATTGCATAAATGTTACATTAAAAATATGGTGGATTCCCATAAGCTCCACTCCCTCCCCCTCCCACCCTTTCCCACATTAACAACATCCTTCATTAGTGTGGTACATTTGCTATAATTGAGGAACACATATTGAAGCATTGCTACTGACCATGGACTACAGTTTACATTATAGTTTACACTCTGTCCCACACAATTTTATAGGTTATGGAAAAATATACAATGGCCTATATCCATCACTGCAATGTCATGCAGGACAATTCCAATGTAACCAAAATGCCCCCATATTACACCTATTCTTCCCTCTCCCATCCTTCAGAACCTCTGGTGGCCACTGCCTTTACATCAATGATAATAGCTCTTCCATTGCTAGAATAATAATAAGTCTACAGTAGAATAATAATAAGTTTACTTTAGTCCATTGTTCATTCCTCAATCTTGAGGATTTGGGGATGGTGATGCTCACTCTGATTCTAATTGAGAAGGGGCTTAGATCCCATGGGGCAGATGGATGGAGCTATCTTGCTTGCAGTTGCAGACACTCTCTGTTCCTTGGGATGGGTGTTGTCCATCATGATCTCCTTGTTAGTTGTCCTGGGTGAGTCCATTGAACTGGAGAGTAGGTGTTGCAACTATGCTGAGATTCAGGGCTCAACTGGTGCATGAGCAGATCAAAGATTTAAGTCTATATACACATATATTTATCAAGTATAGTGCTAATTATAGGTTCAAATAAAAGGGGCAGAAGAGCCATGTGTAGAACCTATAAATGAGTCTAACTCTGTTACACTGGGGAGCATAAATTCCAAAATAAGGCCCACTGACAGGGTGCTGAATTCCTGAGCTGTCTGCCCTGCTTATAGTTTTTGTATGTCTCTAGAGCCCTCAGGAGCCCCACTATTTGAGGCACTATTTACTGTGGCAGTCAATGAGATCTTGCTGAGACATGCATGATCGGGACCTCTGGAATACTCTCCTGATTTGCTTTGAAATCTCTTAGCCATAATAACTCATTTGTATTTACCATTTCCCACTTTTGGTCAAGGTCTTTTTCCAGATGCATTGCTAGTTGGTGGTTGGTAATAATCCCTCAGTGCCAGGAAGTTTCATCCCCGGGAGTCATGTCCCACATCAGTGGCAAGGTAGTGCATTTATACGCTGAGTTTGGCTTAGAGAGAGGCCACATAATAAAGGACTTTTTAACAGCTAAAGGGAAAAAAAAGGCCATTGATTATACACTTTGGATAGATCATATGGTATGTGAATATATCTCAATAAAACTGCTTAATAAACACATAAATAATTGTGCAAAAATAGCCAGAAATAACACCTATGTACAGCAGGGGAAGCAGACAGATTGAGAGGAGAGTAATTTTCTTGTTTGTTTGTCTATTTTTTGTTTATTATTATTATTGAAATAATGAAAATGCTTTAATAATGAAGTGATGAACACAGAACTATGTGATTATACCAAATACCATTGATTGTACACTTTGGATAAATTGCATGCTTTATTAATATGTATCAATAAAATTGATTTGTTCAAAAAAAAAGCAAAAGACAGAACTACAAATATTGGGAAGGATGTGGAGAGATAGGAACATGTATTCACAGTTGGTGGGAATGCAGAATGGTACAGCCACTGTGGAGGACTGTTTGGTAGTTCTAAAGAAGTTGAATATAGACTTGCCACGTGACCCTGCAGTATCACTACTGGGTATATACCCAGAAGAATTGAGAGCAGTGACACGAATAGACATCACACATGGATGATCATAGTGACATTATTTACAATTGCCAAAAAATGGAAAGAACCCAGGTGTCCATCAACTGAAGAACAGATAACAAACTGTGGTGTAGTCACATGATGGAATATTATGCAGCTGTAAGAAGAAATTAAGTCATAAAGCATATGACAACGTGGATAAACCTGGAGAACATTATGTTGAGTGAAGCAAGACAGACACAAAAGGACAAATACTGTATGATTGCATTACTATGAACTAAATATATTGTGTAACATAGTGTATGATTCCATTTATATGAAATGTAAATATAAATCAATTTATAAAGATGAAATTTGATTAGTGGTTATGTAGGGGTAGGGAAGGCATGCTAAGGGGTGTGTAGTTTTTCTTTTTGGAGTAATGAAACAACTCTAAAAGTTTTTGTGATGATGAATGCACAACATTATGATTATACTAAAAGCCATTGATTATACATTTTAGATAGATTGTATGGTATGTGAATATATCTCAATAAAACTGCTTAATAAATAAATAAATACGCAAAAAAAAAAAAGCTAGAAATAGCAGCTATGTTCAACACGGGAAACATAGATTGAGAGGTGAAGAATTTTCTTGTTTGTTTGTCTGTTTTTTGTTTATTATTGTTATTGAAACAATAAAAATGTTCTAATAATCATTGAAGTGATGAATGCACAACTATGTGAGTTATATCAACTACCATTGATTGTTCACTTTGGATGAATTGTATGTTTTATCAATATGTATCAATAAAATTGATTTGTTAAAAAAAAAGAAAAGGTCTTCAGTGTAGAAATTTGGGATTGAAGAGGGAAAGTTTTTATTTGAGAAGAAAGATAATGGCCTGAAATCACTTGATCCAGTCTGATATAGCTAAGTCCTAGTCCCTGGTCCTGTGAATGTGAACTTACTTGTAAACAGGATCATTGAAGATGTTAATCGTTAAGATGAGGCCAAACCAGATTAGGATGGTACTAATCCAAAATGACTGGTTTCCTTTCCCGGAGAGGAAATGTGGACACAGAGAGATAGAGACAGAGAAACGGCCATGTGATCGAGACAGACTGAACAAAGCCTCCAAACCAAGGAACACCATGGATTGCAGGCCACCCCCCAGAAGCCAGGGGAGAGGCACAGCATGGATTCCCCCTTTAAGAGGCAGCGTGGCCCTGCCAACACCTTGATCTCGCCCCCAGAACTGTGAGGTGACAAATTTCTGTGGTTTAAATAAACTAGTCTGTAATACTTTGTGATAGCAGCCCTGGCAAACTGAGACACTGTCTCTTTTTTGTTTGTTTTGTAGGTCAAGCCTTGGAAAGACATCCCCACCTGCTTGGCCAGTTCAGTAACCAGGGTGCTGGCTTCCACATCTTTGAGCTATGGATAACACTGTTCCTCCTGCCCTGTCCCCTACAAATCACAAAAATATGTGCTTCAACCCAGCTCTGTGAACTTGAGCAACTTATATTCTCTCTCTGAGCTTCCATGTTTCAATCTGTAAAATGCTAATCTCTCGTATTCTTTGGCCCTAACATACTGTGAGTCAAAAAGTTGAATTAAAATCTTGGCATGGCACTTTTGAAAGATTCTCATTTCCATCCTAGTCTTTGGATCAAAACATTATATTATGATGGCTCTCAACTTTATTAATCATAAGGAATTATCCTTCTTAAAATTTTTCTCTTTTTATTTAGAGGATAAAAAGAAGGCAGAAACAAACCTCAGAATCAGAGCTGGGGATAGATGACTCATTCCCATGATGTTATCTTTTAAATGGTTAATAGATACCCCTGTACCACCCCATTTCTTATCTACCTGAACTCCTTCTCAAACAGACAAACAAAATGATTATGAAAAAGGAAATCTTAGAGAGATACTGTCAGGGCTGATGGACTCTTGTAATGAAATTATTCCAACCTCTGCTGCCCACAAAGATTTGGCAAGAACAAAAGGATGGGTGTTTGTGCAGAAGCCTTGTCTTAGTTGGTAAGCTGTTCAATTTCTGCCACAGCCTCCCAAATCTCTGGGCAAATAGTAACTCACTCATCCTCATAGCTGGCCCAGACAGAAGGACTTTAGCATTCACTCTGAGGAGAAGCCAAAAAATTAGAGTTTTCCTAAAGCTAAAATATCAATGCCAGCTTTGCAAACCCACCTGAGGCTTTCTAAGTTATATTTGCAAGTTCTCACTCCCATTTGGGGGAACAAACTGTTGTAGAATCTTTGGATTTAAGACCTAGAATGATCTTAAGGGACCAACAATGCACATTCAGTACTTAAACATCTTTAGTTAACATCTCAGTCAAGGTGTCCTGTAATCTCACTTGAACACCTCCAATGAGGACACCAACTGAGAATATGCAACAAGAGCTCAGAGATGCAGAAAGGGAGTTACAGGGTCCAACAAAGAGACCAGGGATAGTAAGAATGACGACTGAGTCTGTTGGGTTGGTGGGATTGAGGGGAGAGGTTGGCTTAGAAATCTTGCAGGACACTAGAGGGAAGAAGGTATGTCTTAGTTTGCCATGTCCACTATGATAAATACCACACACTGGACGGCTTAAACAACAGGAATTTATTTATTGGCTCACAGTTTGGAGGCTAGAAGTCTAACAATAAGGTATTGATAGGCCATGCTTTTTCTAGAGTATGTAGCATTCTCGTGCTGTCTTGCCAGCAATCTTTGGAGTTCCTTGACACGTAAGTACATCTCTGCTTCCAGCACATGGTGAATTCTCTGTCTTTCTCTGGCTTCTCCTTCTGTATCTGATTTACTTTACTTATAAAGACTTCAAACATGAGGTTTGGCCACACTTTAACTAGTAACATATTCAATGATACTGTTTACCCACACATCCACAGGACTGGGGAACATGATTCAATCCCCAACAGGAGACTGTGAGACAACACCTTGGGCTTGGGAAATGTGGGAACAAGGACCCAGTTTGGGCTTCCTCACAGGTTGCATTAGCAACACGTTAAGGGGCATAGATTGGCTTGGCAGGTAGGGAGTAGGGACTAGACCAGTTCCTCAGGCAGCCCATTCTATGTTTGACAATTTGGCTTTTGGAAGTCTCTTTCTGAACTGTGTTGCAAGGATAAAAATACTGGGCTGAGTAAAATAAGACTTCAACCATTATCCTATGTCTGCTAGTAATTACCAGTGTGACCTTGGACAAGTTAGAAAAAATATTTGAATCTTAGATATTTTAGGTGTTCTTTTAGTGCTGTGTTGGACTTGACCTTTTGTTCACTGGACTTTCTTATCCCACTGTAAAGTAAAGGCTAATTTGTAGAGTTTTCTCCAGAAGACATGCAAAGAATCTCTGCCAAGTGGAACTAATCACCCCAACGTTATAGTATATGATTGAACATTAGTCAGTTTTTGTATCTAACCAATCAATCTGTTAAAGTCCCTACATATGCCTACCTTTCTTAGGGCTCTTTGGAGGACCAATTTGAAATCTTACTGATTTTCTCAGTAATTAGTTCATTAAAATCTTTGAAACATGTTCATTTTATATCTTTATGAGAGACATGATTTTACCTTTTTGAAAAATTAGACTGTAACTGGCAACTCATTCCAAGGATTTGGTTTCCTTATCTATTAAAAAAGATGCATTAGGACTAGAAGATCTCTAAAGGCCTACTATGAGGTATGGTATTCACTAAGCCACCTGAGACCATTCTTGCCCACCATCGCAGGGTCTCCCAAGAAAGGGCCATGCTCCAGATCAGTGAGTGCAAATATAACCAGCCCCCGGAGAGGTATCTAGATCATACTAGAACACACATGCCTCAGCAACTATAAGATTGTTTGGAAGATACCAGGAGCCAGAGTACATTGTTTTGCTCCATTTACTTCTATTCCTCTGCCTCCCCCTACTCCCTAACCACTCCTTATCTACCAC
>JAQZBX010113970.1:0-10059 GCA_029593785.1 Cabassous unicinctus
TATATATATATATATATATACATTTTATAAAGGTGCCTAGATTACCCAAATATTACTCAGAAACTACAGGGATTCCCATGCTCCCCACTACCCACACCCCCAACAACATAGAGCTTTACACCATTCATTCATTTAACTTAGTCTACCTACTGTGTGAAAGGCCTTAAAATATTAGAAACAAAAAGGAAGTTTTGATTCATGTCTCTATTTACACAATCATCAGAAGAATTAGAAAAGAGAAAATATTGGACAAATTGAGATTTCATAGATGGCAAAGAATAAACAAACATTATTCCATTATTATAATGGTAATATAGAGGAGAAAATATTTCCTCCATGCATGTTGATCTTGAAAGAAAAGGATTTCCCTTCAATATACTAATCACAAGGTTGGTCTTATCTCAGAAACTTTCCAACAACTATACCTTTCCTCTTAAAAAAAACAAGCAAAGAGCAAAAGCACTACAACAATATAGGAGAGAGCTGGAAGAATGTCTTGCAGAATTGAATCTCATCAAGTGGAAAAATAAACCAGATTTCAAATACATTAAGTTATGGAATTTATAATATGCCCTTTCAGTTCAGTTCCATTCTCTTTTTTAATATATATTTTTATTTTTTCTAAAAGATACTTAGATTAAATAAAATGTTACACAAAAAAATATAATGGATTCCCATATGCCCCACTCCCCACACCTCCCACTTTTCCCCACATTAACAATTTCTTTCATTTGTGTGGTACATTAATTGCAATTGATGAACACATTTTGAAGCATTGCCACTAATGATGGCTTATAGTTTACATTGTAGTTTACACTCTCTCCCACTCAATTCTGTGGGTTGTGACAGGATATATAATAGCCTTTACCTGTCATTGCAATGTCGTTCAGGACAATTTCAAATCCCAAAATTGCCCCTATATTTTACCCCTTTTTCCTCTCCCTGCCTTCGGCACCTCCAATGGCCACTGTCTCCACATCAATGATATAATTTCTTCCATTGCTAGAATCACAGTAAGTCTGTAGAAGAATAGCAGTAAATCCACTCTAGTCCATATTTTATTTCACAATCCTGAGGATCCTGGGATGGTGCTGCCCACTCCACTTCTAAATGAGAGGGATCTTCCATCCCACATAGCTGATGAATGGGACTCTCTTCCTTGTAGTTTTAGACTCTCTTGGTTACTTGTTATGTTGGTTGTCCATCCTCACCCCCTTGTTAATTATCCTGGCTGAGTCCTATGAACTAGAGAGTAGGTGTTGCAGCTCTGCTGAAGCTCAGGGCCCATCTGAAACATGGACAGCCCAAAGATTCAAATTTCTTGGTTGTACACCTACCAACTCCAGCACCAATTGTAGGTTGAGTCTCTGGACTAGTGCTAATGACTTCTTTTTTTACATTTTTAATTTATTTATTTTTAAAATTAGAGATGTAGGATTACAGAAAAATCATGTAGAAAATGCAGTGTTCCCATTTACCTTCCATTTCTAACTCTTTGCATTAGTGTGGTGTCTTTCTTACAATTGAAGAAAGAATATTATATTTGAAGTATTAACTATAGTCCATAGTTTACATTAGTACATATTTTTCCAATATAACACCCTATTATCACCTTGCATTAGTGTGGTACATTTGCTACAATTCAGGAAAGAATATTTTTATAATTTAACTAATATCTATAGTCCATAGTTTATAATAGGGTTCACTGTTTATATAGTCCTATGTTTTATCTTTAATTCTAGTAACATATATACAAAGTAAAATTCTCCCTTTTAATCACATTCAAATTTATAATTAAGCACTGTTAATTACACTCACAATGTCGTGCTACCATAATCACCATCAAGTTCCAAACTTTACAATCAATCAAAATGGAAATTCTGTACAAATTAGGTATTAACTCCCCATTCTATGCCCCGAACCCAGCACCTGTTAACCTATATTCTAGATACTAATATTGTGTTTGCTCATACTAAATATATCATATCAGTAAAGTAATGCAATATTTGTCCTTTTGTGTCTGGCTTATTTTGCTCAGTATGTCTTCAAGGTTAAAGCAAGGTACATGAACAAGAACTTCATTTCTTTTTTACTTATTTTGTCTGTTTAGATCTTCTATTTATTCTAGAGTCAATGAAGCTTGTTTTTGTGCTTCTGTGAATGTGTTTATTTCATCTAGATTGTCTAATTTGTTGGAATACAGTTGTTTATAGTATCCTTTTTTGATCTCTTTTATTTCTGTGGGATGAGTAGTAATGTACCCCCTCTCATATTTGATTTTATTTGTGCCTTCTCCCTTTTTTTTGCTTTGTCAATCTAGCTAAAGGTTTTTCAATTTAATTAATCTCTTCAAAGAAACAACTTTTGATTATGTAAACGCTCTCTATTGATTTTATTCTCAATTTCATTTATTTCTGCTCAATTTTTTCATTAGAGAAGTGAGTTTACCAAACAATTGTGCATGAGATATACATACATAAGATAAAAAACAATTCTTTGCATTGGTGTGCAGTATTTGTGACTGTGGATAAGACTTTTTAAATAATTGTATTTTTTTCAACAGTAGTTACATTCGTTATAATTGATGAAAGATTAATAATATAGTTCTATCATCTATTATTTACGTTAGGTGTATTTTTATTTTGCAGATACCACCCTACTATTACCACTTTGTATTAGTATCATAAATTTATTGTAATTCATGAAGTAACTTTCTTACACTTGTAGTATTAACTACAGTCAATATTCTATAATAGGGTTCACTGAGTATTATGGTCTTATTTATTATCTTTTAAATTTTATTATAGTAATATATACATCATCAATCTTCCTCTTTTATCCACATTCACTATACAGTTCAGTGCTGTTGATTACACTCACAATAATATGCTACCATCCCCACATTCCATTTCCAAATCATCAGCATAAACAGAATATCTCTTCAAGTTAAACATCAAATCCCCATTCTCTAAGCACTAATTATCTCCTGGTAACCTATATTCTAGATTCTAATTCTTTGAGTTTGCTTATTACAGTTAGTTCATAACAGTGAAATCATACAATATTTGTCCTTTTTTGTCTGACTTATTTTACTCAACATAATATCCTTAATGTTGATTCAGGTTGTCACATCCATCAGGACTTTATTCCTTTTTACAGCTGAATAGTATTCCATTGTATGTATATACTGCATTTGTTTATGCATTCATCATTGATGAACACTTGAGTTGCTTCTTTCATATAGCAAGTCTGAATAATGCTCTTATGAACATTGGTGTGCAAATATCTGAGTCTTTGTTTTCAATTCTTTTAGGTGTATACCTTGAAGAAGGATAGAGGAGTCATGTGGAAATTTCATACTTAGCTTTCTGAAGAACGGCCAAACTGTCTTCCACAGTGGGCTGTACCATTTTACATACCCACCAGCAATGAATCAGCTTTTCCACTTTCTCCATATTTTCTCCAACACTTGCAATGTTTGCTAATTTAATAGTAGCCTTTCTAGTGGGTGCGAAATGTTATCTTATTATTGTGTTTCTGATTTACATTTCCTTAATAGCTAATGATATTGAGCAACTTTTCATGTGCTATTTAGACATTTGTATGTACTCTTTGGAGAAAATGTCTACTGAAGTCTTTTGACCATTCACAACTTTTGCTCTTTGTCATTTTATTGTTGACTTTTAGAATTACTTTATATATTGTTGAAATTAAACCATTATCAGATATGTGGTTTCCAAATATTTCCCACTAAGTAAGTTGTTTTTCCATGTTTGAGATAAAGTCCTTTGAAGCACAAAAAATTTTAATTTTGATCAGGTCCCATTTAGATATATTTTCTTTTTTACTTGTGCTTTGGCTATAAAATCTAAGATACCAATGCCTAACATAATATCCTGAAGATGCTTCCCTAAGTTTTTTTCAATGAACCTTATTGTCTTGATTTTTATATTTATGTATTTGATTCATTTTGAATTAATTTTTGTACATGGTGTGAGATAGGGTTCCTCCCTCATTCTTCTGCAAATCAATATCCAGTTCTCTAAGCATGATTTGTTGAAGAGACTGTTCTTTCCCAATTGAGTGGACTTGGAAACCTTGCAAATAATCAATTGACCATAGATGTGAGAGCCTATTCCTGAACTCTTATTCAATTCCATACCAGTACCTTGCTCTTTTTACCACTGTATCTTTGTCATAATCTTTAAAACCAGGAAATGTGAGTCCTCTAAATTTGTGCTTCTTTTTCATGATGTTTTTTTTTGCCTATTTAGAGTCCTTACCCTTCCAAACAAGTCTGATATTTCATTTCTCCCTTTCTGTAAAGTAGGCTGTTGGAATATTGGTTGGGATTGCATTGAATCTATGTATCAGTTTTGATAAAGTTGACATCATAACAATATTTAGTCTTCTAATCCATGGGCATGGAATCTTCTAATTATTTAGGTCTTCTTTGATTTCTGTAAAAAAAGTTTTACACTTTTCTATGTATAAGCCCTATATATTATTGGCTAAATGTATTCCTAGATATTTGATTCTTTAAGTTGTTATTGTACATGGAATTTTTTTTCTCTATTTCCTCCTCAGATTGCTCTTTTTTGGGGTGTAGCAACACCACTGATTTTTGAGTGTGGATCTTTTATCTTGCCATTTTGATGCATTTGTTAATGAGCTCTAGGAGCTTTCTTGTAGATTTTTCAGGACTGTCTATATATAGGAGCATTTCTCTTGTAAATAAATTTTACTTCTTCCTTTCCAATTTGGAAGACTTCTAATTATTTTTCTTGCCTAATGATTCTGACTAGAACTTCCGGTACAATTGTGAATAAGAGAAGTGTCTGTGGGTATCCTTGTCTTGTTCCAGATCTTACAGGGAAAGAGTTCAATATTTCACCATTGAGTAGGATGTTGGCTATGATTTTTGTTTTAAATTTTTTTCATACTTGCCCTTTATCATGTTGAGGGAATTTCCTTATGTTCCTATTTTTAAAGTGTTTTTTTTTTTTTAATCAAGAAAGGATGATGAATATTGTCAAATGTCTTTTCTGCATAGATTGAGATGTTCTTGCGTGTTTTTCTTTAATTTTGTTGGTGTAATGTATGAGATTAATTGACTTGCTAATGTTGAACCACACTTGCATACATATTTAGTATATTTTCAATCATTTAAAGGGTATTGGAAATTGTTTCCTGGCCCAAGATGTGATCTGTCCTGGAGAACAATTCATCTATACTTGAAAACGATGTTTATCCTGATGTATTGAGATGCAATATTCTGCATGTCTATTAGGCTTAGTTCATTTATCATATCATTCATCTTCTCTATTTCCTTAGTGATCTATGTCTGTATGTTATATCTACTTATGAGAATGGTGTATTAATATCTCAAAGTATTTTCGTTTCTACTTGGAGATGTTAAAACACCATTCTCATAAATAAATATAACATCTATTCTGCCTTCAGATTTGCCAGAGCTTGCTTCATCTATTTTGGGGCACCATGGTTAAGTGCATAACTATTTATGATTGCTATTTCTTCTTGGTGGATTCACCAAGTTATTTATATACAGTATCCTTCTTTGTCTCTTGTAACAGTTTTTTACCTAAAGTCTATTTTGTCCAATATTAGTATAAATATACGAATATTATGTAATATATATAACATAATATTATATGTTAACATGAAATGTATTTTCCCATTCTTTCTATTTCAATCTATTTGTGTCTTTCAGTCTAAGGTAAGTCTTTTGTAAACAACATATAGGTGGATCATGTTTTTTATACATTTGCCAGTCTATGTCATTTGACAGGTAAAAGTTTAATCCTTTAACATTCAGTGCTATTACAGTAAAGGCATTAATTCAGCCTTTTTTGTCATTTATTATATATTGCATTTTTTTTCCTTTTCTTCCCTTTATTGCAAACTCCTTTTCTGTGTAGTTCATATATTGTGATGTATCTGGTATCTGAATTATGCCTTTCTCATTTCTCTTTCTATATATATATTTTTATGATGTGATATTTATTTTATAAAACCTTAATCAGAAACAATTAAATTTCATGCCTAATTACTACATATTAGTTACAGAGGTGCAGTATTTCTGCATTATTTAATTTAGTCAATGATATTCAGAAGCATAAAATAAAGTAGAAGAAAATTTTGAAAAAAATATTTTTGTTGAAAGAGACAATTCAGGAAAAAAATCCATAAATCTAGATATATACAGCAAAATAAGTTAATGTTCTAAAACCATGGTAAACAAATTACAGCCTGGACTGCCATCTCTTTTTGTAAAGAAAATTTTATTGGAACATAGCAATGCCCAATTGCTTTCAAGTCAGGATTTCTCAACTTCAGCTCTACTAGCATTCTGAACCACATAATTCTTACTCTAGAGGGCTGTCCTATGTGCACTGTAGGATGTTTACCAGCATCTTTGGCCTCTACGCACAAATTCCAGCAATATTCTACAGTCATTGTGGCAAACAAAAATGTCTCTGGACATTGCCAAACAAACCCTGACGGACAAAATTGCCCATGGTTGGGAACCACTTGTTTTCATATTACCTCCTTTTACATTACAAAGGCAGTGTTGAGGAGATGTTAGAGACCATATGGCTCACAAAGGCTAAAATATTTATCTGCCCCTTTACAGAAAAAGTTATGACAACACCTTTTGTCATAAGCAAAAGGAAAATATATACAAAAGATCAAGGAAAGAAACTGCAAAGCATTTAACAAAAAAATCTAGAAAAACCACCCTCATTAAAAAAGAGGAAGTTATGGTTAAGAAATTCACAAAAACAGAGTTCAAATGACTCTATAGGTATGGTATCTGCTCACCTCACTGATAGTTAAAAGAATGCATGTAATGCTTTCTTTGTGGTTTCCTTGGATTTATATTACATGACCTACACCTGTATCCTATTAATTTGAAAAGATACCAACTTAGCTTCAATAGCAGACTTGTTATCTGCCCCAGTATCCCTTTGTTTCACTTTTTTATGTTGTGTTTACCTCATATTACCATTCTATATTTTTATGTCCATTATCAGGAAATATGATTTTTTTTGTTCATTGTCTTCTGACCCTTACAGCTATTAACGTGTAGAGTTTTATACTTAGGATACACAACTATCAGGTTTTTCATTTACCCTTTTAGTTGCCTATATTAAAGATCTTCATTTCTTCACACTACCTCAAGCCACACTCTCCTGTACTTTCCATTCAACCTGCAGAACTTCTTTAGTTTTTCTTGTAGGGTGGGAGTTTTGTTTACAAACTCTCACAGTTTATGTTTATCTGTGGATATTTTATATTCTCCTTCACTTTTGAAAGACAGTTTTGCCAGATACAGAATTTTTGGCTGGTAATATTTCCCTTTGAGTGCCTTAAATATATCATACCACTGTTTTCTCACCTCCATAGTTTCTGATGACAAATTGACAGATAGTGTTATTGAGAATACCTTGTACATGGTGAATAGATTTTCTCCTGCTGCTTTCAGTATTCTCTCTTTATCTATGGCATTAGACATTATAATTAGTATGTGACTCAGATTGGTTCTCTTAGGGTTTATTCTGTTTATACTGTGTTCTCTTATTGGACATGTATATTATGCCTTTCACATGATGTGGGAAGTGTTCAACCATTATTTTCGCGATATTCTTTCTGTCCTTTTTCCCTTCTTTTTGTCTGGAACACACATGACACAAGTGTTTACATGTTTCACATTGTCACTCAAATCCCTGAAACACTGTTCAAATTTTTCTATTATTTTATCTTCATTTTGTTTTATTTATGATTTCAATTGTACTGTCCTCTAGTTCACTGATTATCTCTCCTGCCTGTTTAAGTCTGTTATTTTATGCTTTAAGTGTTTCTTAATCTCCATTATTGTGCCTTTCATCCCCATAATTTCTGTAATGCTTCTTTTAAACTTTCAAATATTTCTTCACGCTCCCATTTTTCTAGTTTTTTATTGTTGATTGGATTGTGTTAAGGCTTTTATTTGATGCTTGATCCAACTTATTCTGGATCTTTAGAATAGCCCATATATAACTGTCCAAATTTTCTCAGCTCTTCTTCATTTGTTTCTTGTCCTGGATATTAGGTACAACTTTTAAGATTATATTTTTTGTGCAATTGTTTTACCTCTAGGAGAAAACTTTCTTTCCTCTGCTTTTTCTCCAGGAATCTTGATCTGTTCCATTCGTTTGTTTGCCAGATTTTCATCCCAGCTTCTAATTTCAACCACAATTCCTATCATATACAAAAATTAACTGTGAATGGATTAAAATCTAAACTCAACTAGTTTTAGGACTAACATTATTATTGGTGTATCAATTTCCTATTGTTGCTTGACAAATTATCTAAATATAATGGCTTGAATCATCACAAATTTATTATCTTACTGTTCTGAAGATATAAAGTCCAAAGTGGGTCTCATTGGTTAAAACTCAGTATGTACTCATGATCAAGTTCCTTAGGGAGCTTTTTGGGGGAGGACACATTCCTTGTGTCTTCCAGCTTCTAAAGGAAGATGCTGACATTCTTTGCTCATTGTCACTTTCCAGCAATCACATCAATTCACCTGTTGCTTCATCACATCTCCTCCTTCTATGCCTCCCTCTTGCCCTAATTTAGAAGCCTCATGTTTACATTTGGATATTCTGTACAATCCAAGTTAAAGGCCTCATATCAAAATTGTTAACTTAATCGTATGCAAAAATTCCCTTTGCCAATGTAATATATCATATTCACAGGTTCCAGAGATTAGAATATGCATATATGTGCAGGATGATTATTCAGCCTACCAAAATTGGTTTTCTTTAACACTAACCAATTCTATCACAGCATTATTAAATTTAATAAAAAAGCAATAATAAGCTTTAATCCATTTTAAGATTTTCTTTTTTTTAAATAACATACAGGTGGAAATTTACTTTTAAAAGAAATGATTTTCATTTATCTGTTTAATATCTGGTCAATTATTACTATATTATCAATATTTACAGTAAAATCTCTAAATGGATTATAACATTTGAAGATAGAGTGAACTTTTACACAATAATTGGGACCTAACCAATTTAAAAGCAATCACGAAAAAGGATGTGGACAATCCCTTTTTTTCTGTAAATTGGGCTGACTTCTTAGTTTTTCTGCCATAGATGATATACTGTCTCTTTTAGTAGTTGTCTTAAATTTGTATATAAAAACTTCTTTGAATTAGGCTTACAGTTTTATTGATGTTTGATCTTAAAACAACAACAACAACTTTTGATTCATTTCAATTTCCCAGAATTTTTTCTTGTTTAAAAACTTGGATGGACCTTATTTCATGGAAAATTTATATGGACTTAAGATAAACACAAAAGTCTGATATTTAAAATGTATATATTTCCTTTTAACAGGTTTTACAGAACATACATGAAAATATTTTTCCCAATGTTCTTTTTTGTTTGTTATTTTCATGACATTTTTTCATTTATTTATTTTTTCAATTAGAGAAGTCTAAGTTTATAGAAAAATCATGCAAAAAATCTAGAGTTCCTATATAATCTCTACATGTATATAGTTTTACCTACTAACACTTTGCATTAGTATGGTACCTTTGTTAAAATTGATAAAATAATTCTAATCCATAGTTTATATTAAAATTCACAGCTTGTGTTTTATATCCCCATGCTTTTTTCATTGCATTCGAATAACATATAAAACAAATTTTGTTCCCTTTAACGACATTTAAATCTACAATTCTGTGGTGGTTTTTACATTCACTCTATTGTGCTAACATGAACCTATTACCAAATCTTTTCCATCAGTCCAGATGCAAACTCTATAGCAATTATATATTAACTCCTCATTTCCATCTCGCAGTCAATCTTTGGTGGCCTGTATTTTTCAGTTTTGGACGCTATGAGTTTGCTTATCTTAATTATATCACATTATTGAGTTCATAAAATATTTGTCCTTTTGTGTCTGAAATCTTTATTTTTTTAATTTTTATTTTATTAATAGATATAATAAACCCATGGGGGAGTTTTTTTTTTTTTTTAA
>JAQZBX010113971.1:0-10057 GCA_029593785.1 Cabassous unicinctus
CCTTCTAATAATATAAATGTCTTTAGACTTTCCATTTTGGCCACTGTCATACCCATAAAATAGCACTGCTAGTCACAAAAACCATGAACTGCCCTTCCCATTTCTATTCATTTTCAAAGATTTACAAAAATATATTTTAACCCCTTCTGCACAGTCAAACCTCAGCTTTCCATTCTCTACCATCATTCTATTATCTGGTAACCTATATTCTAATAATTAACTCCACAAGTTTACATAATATATTCAGTTCATAATAGTGGAATCATACAGTATTTGTCCTTTTGTGCCTGGCTTGCTTTACTCAATATAATGTCTTCCAGGTTCATCCATGTTGTTATATGCTTCATTAGTTCATTTTTCTTACAGCTGCATAATATTCCAACACGTGTATACACCACAATTTGTTTATCTTTTCATCAGATGATGGACACCTGGTTTCTTTCCAACTTTTAACAATCATGAATAATACCATTATGAACTATATTGTGCAGATATCTATTCATGATGCTGCACTCAGTTCTCCTGGGTATATAACTAGTAATGGTATTGCTGGATCACATGGCAAGTCTATATTCAACTTCTTAGGTACTGCCAAACAGTCCTCCGCAGTGGCTTTATCATTCTACATTCCCACCAACAGTGAATAAGTGTTCCTATCTTTCCACATACTCTCCAACATTTACAGTTTTCTGACTTTTTAATAGTGGCCAGTCTAATTGACATAGTTTTGATGTGCATTTTCCTAATGGCTAGTGATATTGAACAATTTTTCATGTGTTTCTTCACCATTTGTATTTCTTCTGTGGATAATTGTCTTTTCAAGTCTTTTGCCTTCTTTTTAATGGGTAGTTTGTTTTTTATATTTTTGAGTTCTATGTTCTCTTTATATATCATGGATACTAAACCCTCATCAAATATGTGATTGCCAAATATTTTCTCCCATTGAGTCAGCTGCCTTTGCACCCTTTTGACAAAGTACTTTGAGGTGAAAAGTGTTTAGTTTTGAGGACATCCCACTGATTTATTTTTTCTTTTGTTGCTTGTCCTTTTGGTATAAGGTTTAAGAAAATACTACCTACCACAATATCTTGAAGATGTTTTCCTACATTTTCTTCTTGAGGTTTTATGAATGCTGCTTTTATATTTAGGTCGTTGATCTGTTTTGAGTTAATTTTTGTTTAAGGTGAGAAATAGGGGTTCTCTTTCTTTCTTTGGATATGGCTATCAAGTTATCCTAGCACTACTTGTTGAAGAGACTCTTCTGGTCCTGCTGGGTGGGTTTAACAGCCTTGACAAAACTCACTTTACTGTAGATGTAAGGGTCTATTTCTGAGTTCTCAGTTTGATTCCATTGGTCAATCCATGTGTCTTTATGGCATTACCCTGCTGTTTTTACCACTATAGCTATTTCATATGCTTTAAAGTCAGGAAGTAAGAGTCCTCCAACTTTAGCCTTCCTTTTTAAAAACATTTTTTTTTTTGCTATTTAGGGAAGTATTCCCTCCAAATAAATTTGGTAATTGGCTTTCAGATTTCTGCAAAAAAGTCTGTTGGGATTTATATTGAGATTGTGCTGATTCTGTAAACCAGTGGGGGTAGAATTGATAACTTAGTGATATTTATTCTTCCAATCCATGAGCATGGAATGTCCTTACATTTATTAAGGACTTCTTTTGTTTCTTTTAGCAATTTTTACGTAGTTTTCTGAATACTGGTCCTATATGTGCTTGGTTAAGTTTATTCCTAAACATTTGATCGTTTTAGTCATTATTACCAATGGAAACTTTTTTCTGATTTTGTACTCAGATTGCACATCAGTAGTGTATAGAAATTTTATTGATTTTTGCATATTAATTTTGCATCCCAGCACATTCCTGAATTTCTTCTATTAGCTTTGTTTTGGATTTTTTCAAGATTTTCTAGATATAGGATCATACCATCAGCAAATAATGAAAGTTTCACTTCTTCCTTTCCTATTTCAGTGCCTTTTATCTAGCCTAATTTCTCTAGCTAGAGCTTCTAGCATAATATTGAATATAATGGTGACAGTGGGCATCCATATATTGTTCCTGATCTCAGTGGAAAGCTCTCATTCTTTCACTATTGAGTACAATGTTAGCTGTAGGTATTTCATATATGCACTTTATCATATTGAGAAAGTTTCCCTCTACTCCTATATTTGGAGTGTTTTTATCAAAAATGGATGTGCTGTATTGTATCAAATACCTTTTGTGCAACAGTTAAGAGGATCATGTGATTTTTCTTCTTCAATTTATCAATGTGGCTTTTTACACTAATTGATTTTCTTGTGTTGAACTACCCTTGCTAAAGGGGGATAAAACCCACTTGATTGCACTGTATAATTCTTTTTATATGCTTTTGAAACCAGTTTGCAAATACTTTGTTGATAATTTTTGCATCTGTATTCACTAGAGATACTGGCCTATAATTTTCTATTTTGTATTATCTTTATCTGGTATTGGAATTAGAGTGATGTTAGCTTCATAGAGTGAGTTTCATAGCATGCCTTTGTGTTCAATTTTTTGGAAGAACTTGATCAAGATTTGTATTAGGTCATCTTTGAATGTTTGTAGAATTCACCTGTGTAACCATCTGGTCCTGGACTTTTCATTTTTGGGATGTTTTTGATGACTGTTTTAATTTCTTCACTTATGACTGGCTGTTGAGGTCTTCTATTTCTTCTAGGGTCATTGAAGATGGTTGGTGTATTTCTAGGAATTTGTCCATCTCCTCTACATTGTCTAGTTTTTGGCTTATTGTTATTCATAGAATCCTCTTATAATCTCTATTATTTCTGCAGTGTCAGTGGTAATGTCCCCCTCTCATTTGTGATTTTATTTATTTGCATATTTTGTCTTTTTTTGTCATCTGACTAGTGGTTTGTTGATTTTATTGATCTTATCAAAGAATCTACTTTTGGTTTTGTTGCTACTCTGTTGCTTTTTATAAATTTCATTCATTTCTGCTCTGATCCTTACTATTTCTTTCCTTTGGCTTGGTTTGGGATTAGTTTACTCTTCTTTTTCTATTTACTCCAGATGTGCAGTTAGATTTTCCATTTTATCTCACTCCTCTTTTTTTAAAGTAGGCACTGGGGACTAATTCCAGGACCTTGTTCACTGGAAGCAGGTGCTCAACCATTGAGCTATATCTGTTCCCCCATGAGAGTTGTTTTTTCATTTTGTTTTGTTTTGTTTTGTTTTGAAGTGGTACCAGGGGTGGAACCCAGGACCTAGTAAATGGAAAGCAGGCACTCATCCACTTGAGCTACATCCACTACCTTCTATCATCTTTTTCAGTATAAGCATTGAGGGCTATAAATTTCATTCTCAGCTCTTTCTTTGTTGAGTCCCAGAGGTTTTCATATGTTGTATTCTCATTTTCATTCATGTCAAGATATTTGCTGAATTCTCTTGCAATTTCTGCTTCTATGCACTGATTATTTAAGAGTGTGTTGTTTAATCTCCATCTATTTAAGAATTTTTCCTTTTTCTATCCTTTATCAATTTCCAATTTCATCCTGTTATGATTACAGAAAGTATTTTGTATAATTACAGTCTTTTTACATTTATTGAGACTTGTTTTGTGACCCAAAATATGGTCTATCTTGGAGAAGGATCCATGAATGCTTGTAAAGAATATATATCCTGCTGTTTTGGGGTGCAGTGTTCTATAGATGTCTGTTGAGTCTAGTTCATTCATCATATCATTTCAAGCCCTCTGTTTCTTTATCTTCTGTCCAGATGTTCTCTTCAATACTTAGAGTGGAGTGTCAAAGTCTTCAACTATTACTGTACAGACATCAATTTCTCCCTTCAGTTTTGCCTGCATGTGCCTCATGTACCCTGGGGCATTCAGGTGAGGTGCATAAATATTTAGTATATTAATTGCTTCTCAGTGAATTGCCTTTTTAATTAATATAGAATGGCCACCATCTTTTATAACAACTGTGTATTTAAAATCTAATTTGTCCAATATTAGTATCACTGCTCCAGCTAGTTTTTGGTTACTATTTGCATGGAATATCTTTTTTCAACCTTTCCTTTTTAACCTTGTTATTTCCTGATGTCTGAGGTGAGTCTGTTGTAGACAACATATAGATGGTTTATATTTTTTAATCCATTCTATCAGTGTATATCTTTTGATTGGAGAGTTCAAACCATCAATATTAAATGTGATTATTTTAAAGGCATTACTTCACCCATTTTGTCCTTTGGCTTTCTCTTGTCATTTCTTACTTTTGCCTTTTTTACCATTTAATTTATCTTTCCTAACACTCTTCATTCTTATTCTCTTCTCCAAGTCTCTCACCCTTGATTTTTCTTTGAAGCTGCAGCACTCCCTTTAGTAACTCTTGTAATTCTGTTCATTCTATAACATACTTTTTTAATGAGTTTTTGTTTATCTGTGAAGTCTTTGAATTCACTGTCATTTTTGAAGGACAATTTTGATGGATACAGATTTCTAGGCTCACAACTTTTCTCTTTCTACACCTTAAAATACATCATACCACTCTCTTCTCACCTCCATCATTTCTTCTGAGAGGTCATCACTTATTGTGGTACCTCTGTAATGATGATTTTCTTTTCTCTTGTTGCTTTCAGAATCCTCTCTTTATCCTTGGTATTTGTCATTCTGAGTAGAAGGTGCCTCAGGGTATGTCTATTTGGATTTTTTCTGTTTGGGGTGCATTGTCCTTGGATATAGATGTTTATATCTTTCAGAAGCATTAAGAAGATTTCAGTCATTATTTCCTCAAACATTCTTTCTGCAACTTTTCTATTTTCTTCTCATTCTGGGAAACAAATAATGTGAATGTTTGTATGTTTCACATTGTCATTCAAGTCCCTGAGACTGTTCCATTTATTTCATACTCTTCTCTTTCTGTTCTCTCTTTTCCAGTTCAGATGTTCTATCTTTGAAATTACTAATAGTTTTTTTTAGCAATTCAAATCTGCATTTATGTGTCTCTAATGTGTTCTTTTATCTCATCTATCATGACTTTAATTCCCATAAGTTCTATTACTTTTCTTTAAAGGTTTACAAATTGTTCTTTATGTTCACCCTTGTCTTCTTAAAATCCTTTATATCTTTAGTCATATTTTCTTTCCATTCTTTGAATTGATTTAGGAGAGTTGTGTTCTTATCATTGATTAATTGTCTTAAATCCTATTTCTCTTCAGGATATTTGGTTTGTTTCTTTGTCTGGGCCATGTCTTCCTGTTTCCTAGTATGGCTTGTAATTTTTTGCTGATGTCTAGACATCTGAATTTTTTGGTGCATTTACTCTGTTGGCTAATTTTCCTCTCCTGCCCATTTTTTTCACAGCTCTTCTTTGATGTATTGTTCAACTTATTCTAATTCTTTAAAATTTCCCAGCTTATGTGATAAAAATTGTGCTAGGGGCTGAGTAATGTGCAAATTTTCTCCTAGGAGCTAGGGTACAGAGAAACCCCAAAGCAGTTTTCTGTTGATGCAATTTCCAGGCCAGGAAGCAGATGACATTCATCTGCACACTCTTCCACAGAGTTGTTTCATTCTTTGCTCTCCTTTGTTTAGCTCTGCTAGCCAAATTCACTGAAAAGAATCCCTACAATTCCCCCTCTCTTTTTCCTTGTAACAGCAGGCAGGGAGGAAAAAACATGTGTTGCCCTCTCAGATGGCTGTGGTGAATCTCGGGTTTTTCCCCACCTTAATATATTGAGGGTGTGAGAAAGGAACACTTCCCAGACATTGAGGGGAGTGGGGAACTCACATTTGTTGTTCTAGGTTCCTCATCCCTCTCTCCAACAACCTTCTGGGAGTTGTGTGGCTCTATCCTGATATGGTAACTGTGAAAGCATGTCCCTTAGACAGCTTTTGGCTCTCTCTCCATTGCTTTTTTCAGAAAGCTGAGTCCTGCAAACCTCCTCAGACACAATCTTCCTACAACTCTTCCCTTTATTTTTAATCCCATCCTTCCTCGAGAGAATAGAATTCAAGCTCTTTGTTTCTTATAGAACCAAAATATCTGGTTCCCTGTT
Organism: Cabassous unicinctus; assembly: GCA_029593785.1. Lineage (NCBI taxonomy): Eukaryota > Metazoa > Chordata > Mammalia > Cingulata > Chlamyphoridae > Cabassous > Cabassous unicinctus. The sequence goes on from JAQZBX010113971.1 coordinate 6,045, forward strand.
GTATTTCCTGGACTTTGCATAATTCCTGTAACAAGGAATGAACAGTAAACTATTTGTTGAATTAATTAATAAAGTAGACTTTCAATCATTCTTCTCTTCTCAATGAGCTTATCTCTTGTTTTTCCAAAATCATAAGTGAATTTTAACTTTTCATTTATCTTGTAAATTCAATCAAGGTGAACAGAATTCATTTCACTGAATGAAACCCTGATTAACCTCAGTATCTGCAGTCTGTGCAATCAGAGTTTTCTCCCTGGAATGGAGCACTCAATGGATTAATTGTTTCCCTATACAAAAGAAATACAAATGGAGGTTCCTTTTTCCATGGAAAAAGAAATCAAACAATGCAGAACTTTGAGAGAAAAAAAAAGTGTGGCTTTTCTTTGGAACTTGCTTCAGAATAGATTAGACCTCAAGGTCTCTTCTTATTTTTTGGATTCTTGGGACTTCTCCCAACTAAGTGATGTGACCTGGCCTACACTGTCAATTTTCACACATTGATTCCATAAACGTACTATCTTTAAGTATTTAAATTTAATTGGTATGTGATTTTTCCTTCCCCAGTTTTTTCCATTCTCTTGCCAATTGAGGCCAACCTTTCTCTATGATCATCAATTAGTGGGTTTATCCTCACCTTCTGCTCACTCCTCAATGCACTCTGATATGGCTTACATCTTCTGCACTTGCATGCACTACCTTTGGGAAGTTTCTTATCTCCATCTCAATGAAACCACTGAATGTGTCTTCACCTTATAAGATTCCTCAACAAATTCCTTGATTTCCTCCTTCTTCATCCATTTCTGTCCTGGTCTCCTAGGTCACAACACTCTCTTGGATTTTTTTCTGATGCCACCTTACATATTTTCAACCTATTACTGAAACATTAAATTTTAAAACTCCTGAGAACCTAGCCCTAGCCTTTCCTTTACTTCTTTTTTTCTACCTAGGCAATATCTTCCATTCCTTTGCCTTATTTATCACCTATTCTTATGGAACTTACGCTTTCCAGTACAAATATCACAGCTGAGATCCTAACCTGAAACTAAATTCTGCACTGAGATTCCCATTGTTTTTTAATCAGTAACTTAGAGGGACTCATCACATTTAGAAATTCTTGTTCTACTTGAATAATCCTAACCAGATTGAATGAAATTACCTGTCATGCAGAGGCTCAGTAAAGAAACTGGTGCTATTCTTCATTGAAAATATTGGTATTCTTTGAGAGATTTTCTATCTGCAAAAATGAAATAAATCTAGATCATGTACACAGAGTAGTCTTGCAGATTTTCCTTTAAATTGTCTCTTCTAAAGTGACTCTTAAATCCCATAAACTAAACTGTATGTTTTATTTGCTAGTATGACTCTATACTTTCAGACAGGCCTAGCTCAGAGTTCTCCTCCAACCTAAACACATTTATGAAAAAAGAGTAAGACTTTCTTAAAAATTATTGTCTGGAAATGACATTGATCAGAAGGATCCATGGGCTTGGAGTTCAGCAGAGCATAATAGACACCCTGAACTAGGCTAAAAAGGAAAAGCAGATTCATTGACCAGTGGAGGACAGGAGATCTAACCAGTCTCAAATTGGCCCCTCAGTTGAGGGGTTTTCTTACATCTTTTATACAGATTTGAAACAGAGAAAGTTAATCATTGAGTAGCTCTCTGGGAATGGGCTGGAGAGCTTCTTTATTGTTCTTCTCTGGGTACCATGAAGAAACATAATATTCCTGAGGTCTCTAATTCTTATGTTGATCAAGAGAATAGATCAAATGAAGCAATACATGTTTGCTTCATACATTTTTCTTTACAAAGAAGTAACAGGTCTGGTTAATATCAAACTAGACAATTTTATGTGCTTTCCTACAGAAAGACTGTCTACCCTATGGTGCTTGGTAAGTTACACAGACATTACATTTTAATCATGCTACAGAAAAAAGACTGAAAACACATAGGGCAATATAAGAAAACTATGAAAATGGAATAATTGGTTACCTAAAATGCATGATACAAAAGTAATAAAATGCAATTATTTTAATTTCAGAGGTAAATTAAAATAATGACAAAATATGTATTTGGATATAAATACCTTCATTTAAAATAGAAATTCATTACTTGATTTCTCTACAGAAAAAAAAATTTCTTCTATTTTTTAAGATATATCTGAATAATTTTATAACTTTATTTAAAAAATTTCTTTAAAAGCCAACTTATAGGAAAATCAACAATGAAACTTAATCATTTATTTTGGAGAACCCATAATATTTTGAAGTTTGAAGGTAAATCTGACATAACAAGACATATACTAGATGATCTTTCCTTGGTTGATAGTAAAATATACACACTCTAGTACACAAAAATTTCCTTGTATATTTTTTCAACACAATATTTCTACTTATATAGAGTCACGTGGATGACTGAGACAATACTGGTAGATTTCAGTGCCTCTTAGATATACAGATTAGCAAGAATCCTCTTGTTGTAGGTGCTTTAGAGTACTTACCCAGCACAAACAAAAGCCTTGAAACTGAGGCTTCTTGGATAAGACAGGAAGGTTGATTTTGAGACATTTAGAAGGAAGTGAATGACACAAGGCATGTCTTGAGTAGATTTATCTTGACAAACATCTGAGTTAATCAAGTAGTCTTGGGTTTATAGAACTGATGATGTTATCAACTTCATAAAAACAGAGTTCACCATTAAAATGGTGCTTTTTCTAGAGATAAAGGAGCTCTGAACTACACATGTAGTAAAGGCTTATGCATTAAGACTTAGGATATCTTGCACTCTCAGTCCATTTGGGTTCTCATGAATAAGGGAGAGAATTTTAGCTAGGCAGAAGAGTCCTAATTTATTTTGTATATGACTTTTAAAAAAAAATCAGAATGTATTATTTCATTTGACTGCAGGCAGTTGGATCCAGGTCATCAGAGATCAGGTTAACTTATCGTGAATATACAATATATTTCTGGATTTGTAATTATTTGTTCATTTTCAAAGGGAAACTCATAATATTTTACCATTCAGTAAAGGGTTTTATGCAATTAGACCAGGAGAAGAGACCAAGAAATGAACAAATAAACAAAAGAATATACAATGAAAAGTTATATGAGTGGCCTGAAGGAATAGTAGAATTGTAATACAGGCTCTACAAAAGTCAAAGAATACCTTAGGTTGAGGCTCAATGAAGGAATCTCTGAGGTAATGACAAAACATTGACTGACAGGACATGAGTATGATGTGGGAAAGAATTTTAGGGGATTTCCATGGAAATGAATGGTGATTATAGTGTTCAGTGCTGAAATAATAGTTCAGAATAAATGTATTTGTGTGTTTCTGAGTGATGATTTCTTACTCAATCCTTGGTTGCCTGGAGGAGTCCTAATTTAAAATTACTGAATTTGAAGGGAAATATTTTGTTAAAGTGGGATAGCTTAGTTTTATTCATATTGATTGATGTCTAGGTTACTCAGAGAGGAAGCTCTAGAAGAGGAGACTATTTTTTAGATTTCTGGTATCATGGTGGTTATAATAACTTGAGTTATATTTGTTTTTTTGTGCCTCTATCTATGAAAATAGTGATGTACACTGTCATTTTAGAACCAATAGTGTAATAAATCAAAGGAATTTAATAAATGTGTGAGATTGTAATGACAGTATACAGAAATGGGTGAGAAATTGGGCTACAATTCAGCTTTGAGGTCTTATAATATTGTTTGAGAAGTGCCTTGCAAAACACAAGATGAAGAAGTGACTGGATTAGCTTTGAATATACTCAGAAGACTGAGATATCAGAGAAGTCTAGGCAAAAGAAACTTCCCAAAAAGTCCAATTCTTCTTTACTTCCCAGTTATAGACTGAGGCATACACACAGGATTTATTCATGGGGAACTTATTGGAGATGGTAGCATGATTTACTTAAGAGGAGTTCTGTGATGTTATTAACTTATCATTTAAGTCTGTGTGAGAAAAGGGTAAAAGTGCTCATGTAGATCGATTGTGAAAGAAGGAAATG
>JAQZBX010113972.1:0-10057 GCA_029593785.1 Cabassous unicinctus
AAACTGGAATTTTAGCCCTCAGCGCCTATGCGTACACTGTAGGACTTTAATTGCAGAGCATATGTTGCCTCCGGATGCTAATAAAAGCAGAGCCATCTAGCGGCATCTGACTTGTCGTCACGGGACTTCGAGTTGCAGAAACTTGGCCAAAGATTTAAAATAATTATTCAGTGACTTGACTATCATAGAAAACAAATTGAATATGGTACACAAACATTGTTTGGAGACATTTACTGTGAAATATGATGCTGAGAGATAAAAGCATTGCTATTGTCTTATAAATGAGCTCTCTATAGGCTATTGGGAAATATTTGCTCAGTGTTGCTTAATTTGAAAATACTCATTTCAGTTAAAGGTTAGGTACTTAACTGTTATGTTTGAATATTTTTCCTCTTGATGTAATAGGCCATTAGGCTCAACAAAGTATATTTTTCATTTTAAGCAGACAGGGACTTCAAAGAAAAGAGGGTGGGGTTGCAAGGGAGTAAGAAAAGATGGCCAAGTTGATAGAAAAAGTCACAAAACAGTGTAGGAAAATATCAATGTCTTGCACAATCAATCACTGAAAATGCATCATCTTAATGTGAGGCCATCTTGAATAGGCACAAATAAAATGGAAAGAAATAATGTAAGAAAATGAAGAACTCCTAACTCAACCTATCTCTTAGAAGAAAACATTAAGTGGTAAGCTCTCTAGTGACTGAAAATTTGTATAAATTACAATAAAACAGAAATATTTCTTATAGTGGGGTATTACTCAGTTCTAAAATTTAACCATCTGGAATTATTTTTTAAAGACCATACTATTAAATCTTTTGAAATAGAAAATTTTCCTTTTAATGGGAAATCTGTATTTGATTGTAAAGATGGAACACTATGTCCTTGGCCTGGCTGTTTTTGCATTGTAGGCTTAACCTATAATGGGGGCTGGTATTCCAGTGAGTTTATTTCAGGCTTGAAAGCCTCGAGGTATAAATGTATACATGTGACTAGAGGAGTGTCAAATGTGATATTCACTGCTATCACAATGAATTCCATGTAAGTGATACCATCAGTCTCTTTGTTTTATTATTAGGATGCTGTGAAAATGGAGTAAGTCAATACTGGCTGTAATTAGTTATTGGCAAGTCAGGCTGAATAATGAGATGCAAAGGGGCTTAGTGGCAAGTTTATACAATGAAATAGTCTGCCAAGGGACAGTATGTTGGTTTTTTTAAGGAAAGGAAACCTTGAATATACTACTCAAAAACAACACAATTCTGTAATGCAAAGAGCAAAATTTAAAAGGAGACCCAGAAATTCAAATGTAACTCCAATATTTTTTAGAAGGAGATGCCATTCTAAATTTTGCTATTAGAAATTTATCCAAGAGGTTAGTAAGTGATGGTCAGTGCTGGCATATCTTCTGCATTGATTGATAGTTTTACAGATAAATCTGAAAGGCGGCACAGACAAAGACTAGCTTTGGCAATTTATATCATATGCTTTCAGGAAAACATTATAATTTTGGTAGTTTCCAGAGGATTATAGATTTTTGAAAAGTTTGGAGTTTAGTTAATTCATAACATTGTGGATTTTTTATACTATAGAGTCTAGTCATTATGTACTACTATTTCCATTTTGGAAAATATATTTTGATTTGGGATTTGAAGGACATAGTCCAACACATACACTCCTTCTGACCTCCTGGAATTAAACAAGATGAAGATTACATCTCTGGTCATTGAGAATGTGGACTTTCCCAGCTACAACCTCAGACAGTGCCTCTCATAGCTTATGGCAGAGGTTCTGGTAGGGTTGTAGAATTCAAGGAGATGAAGGATTGCAATGGCGAGCTGAGGAGATGAGGGTGGAAAATTGCTGTTAGGGTTTTCTCTGGTAGAAATCCCTAGATATTTCTGACCTGAATCTTTTCTTTTTCTCTCTAGGATCCACGGTCTTTTAAATGATATTTCTAAGAATTTAAAAAAATTAAAAAAAAAATTTTTTTTTATTTTTAAATTTCATCAGTAACATGTAAACAAGACCTCGGGTAGCAGTTGCAAGAACGGGAGGAAGTAGGGGGTGGTATTTTAGAAGAGTTATTCCTATCTATGGTATGTAAGTAAGTGAAGCCTAACATTTCCCAGTGATGACCTGATTGATAATTGTCATTAAATTTTAATAATTGTAATATTTTGTAACTCTAGATTTTACGCATGCCCACAAATAGGGAACATTTAAAAATGCTTTTATAGTCTTCACCATTCTTACCAAACCTCTATGCACATTTTAAAATCATGGGATCATGGATTCTTAAATAATCTTGTCTTTCACCTTGAGGTGCTGGGTGGTTAAAGAAATCATCTAAAATCACACGCACTGAAAATATAAGTGTTTCTAACATGGAGGAGAAAAGTAGCTATAAATTTCTGAAAAAAACTCAACATTCAAATAGTAGTTTTATTAGAGACATTGCCTAACAAGATTAAAAACCTTTGTTCATATACATCCAAATATTACTGATTTAACTTTAAAAGTTTTGTTGCATGGGAATCAGACTGAAATTTCAGACTCAAATATCTTGTGTAGATTAAAACAGTCCCAAGACTGTATGAGGCAATATTAAAAGGAGAACATCAGGGCTATTTCTGAGGCTTAAATGAAATACAAATCTTAGAATTATTTAATGTTTATTATAATAGTTCTTTATATTATGACCCTATTTTGATGATGTCATATCTAGATAATATTCAAAATAATTTTCTAAGTAAGATTTTTTAATATAATTTTTACTGTAATAAAATTATCATATCCAAATCCAAGAACAGACTTTCTATGGGAAAAAAATCTCATTTTAAATTCTAGACTTAAGAATGTAGATTTCATGTTTTAAATTACGCATTTAAGAATCTAAATTACATATTTAAAATAATTCGATGAAGCCATTTATGGCACTTATTGAATTAGTGTTCTAGTACTGTTTAACAAATCAGTACAAACTTGGCTTAAACCAAAACAAATTTATTATTTTATGATTCTTGAGATCAGAAGTCTGAAATGAGTTTCACTGGGTTCAAATGAAGATGTCTACAGGACTGTGTTCCTTCTGGAAGCTCTGGTGGACAGACAACCCATTTCCTGGCCTTTTCCAGCTTCTAGAAGTTGCCTGTATTTCCCTGCTTGTGTTCCTCTGCCACCATCTTTGAAGCCAGCAAGGACAGTTTGAGTCTTTTTAACATCGAATCACTCTGACTGCTCTATCTCTCTTCCTGCCTTCTTCTAGGTCCCCTGTGATTACTTTGGGCCACTTTGCTATAATATTTCAAAATAATCTCCCTATTTGAAGGTCAACTGATTAACAACCTTAACCCTATCTGCAACCTTAAAACCCCTTTGCCATGTGCGGTAACATATTGAGAAGTTCTAAGGATTAGGACATGCACAACATTGGGGGGTCATTATTCTGGCTACCACAGTTATTATCACTTTAATGTTTCTAGTTCATGAGTCACTATTAATTTCATTTAAAGGAGCTGAGATGGTTCTCAGCATAATGAAAATCTTTGTATGATAGTGTTAATAATGAGATTAGAGGCATGTTAAGTAAGAGACACTAATAAGGTAGAAGAGGAGGATGGGTTGGGCTGGGGTTGACTTGGTGTTCCTAAGGGCCTAACTGGTCTGTTCAATCTATTGGGCCACTATTGGTGTTGGCCAATATATTGCAAACACAAATGTCATCCCAATCAAAGCCCATATTTTTTTTTCTAAATCAATAGTTACAAAATGCCATCTAAAAATCATATGGTAATTTTTAAACAGGAGGTATTTTTTTTTTCACTCTGGTAAGTCCTTGTCTTAGTTTGCCAAAGGGCTGCCAATGCAAAGTACCAGAAATGGGTTGGCTTTTATAAAGGGGATTTATTTGGGGTAAAAGCTTATAGTTCCAAGGCCATGAATTGTCCAAATCTTGGCACCATCAGAGATAGTTTCTGACCAAAGCCAGCTACTGGTGATCCTGGTGTCCTGCCACGTGGCGATCAGGCATATGGCAGGGCTCATCTCCTCAGCCTTGTGCTACTCTGTGGGCCCAGCTCCTCGGGGGCCTCTTTCCATACTTCTGTGCTCTGCAGAGAGACTCTAGGACCTGTCTCAGACTCTCAGGACTTCTCTCCTTGAGCTCAACTGTAGGAGAACCTGGATTTCTCTCTCTCTCTCCTTTCTCCTTCTCTCACATGGCAGAATCAAAACAGCTGCTTCCCTTTTCTCTGTCTCTCTCTCTCTCTCTGTGAATCCCTTTATACAAAGCTCCAGCAAGAGGGTGGATACCCAATCTGAGTCAAGCCTCACTGACATAGTCCAATCAAAAGGGCCCACACCCACAGGAATGGATTAGTTAAAAAACATAATCATTTTTTTTTGGATTCACCAAATTCAAACTGTCAAAAGCAGTTATTGAAATTAGTGTTAACCCTATTTTCTCCTTAGATGTTATAGATGAAATGTGGAATAAAAGTGTGAAGTGTTATAAATTCCATACTTTAACTTCGTGATTCAGCAGGTAATTTGAGACCTTAAGCTTGAAATAGTCTCTTCTAGCTCTCCTGGACAATGATTTTTTTAAACAAACTGTCAGAGAGGCCAATGTTCAGACACATCATGGAAGAGTGGCAGGACTAAGGCTATATTTCAAAATAGCATAAAACTTGTATTTACCAGGGCAGGAGAGAAAGAAGGAATTAAAAACATGGTGGAAACAGGAAGAATAAAAAGACAAATTGATAAAGAGACTATTTTTGAAAATTAGTAAAAACAAAAATATAATGATGCAGCATAATAATATATATTATCAAAACCAATGGAGCAGGGGAAAAAGTCACAGAAGGAAAATGAAGTTATACAGAAAGTGAAGAAACTTAAGAGAGTTTGAGGAAAAACAGATGTAGGGAGAAAAAAAGTACAAACACCAAACATTGGGCAATGCAAGAGAAAGTCCAGTAAAATAGTGGTGTAAATGTGAGCCAGAAACACACCAAAGGATAAAGTAATATTTGCTTTCCTTAGCCTTAATAACAGCAAAGGACCTTATTGCCTTCTTAGAGTTTTCCTTCCAAAAACAAAAATTTGCATTCAATTCCACAATGCCTGACTAAAACCACCATCTACCCCTAACAATTTCTACTTTTATACATTGTTCATTAAGAGTTCTTTGGGAATTTATTACTATGTGTTTCTTAGTGAGGGAAGATAAAATATTTTCAGATATGTAAAATTAGCATACAATACAATCTCCCAGGGCAAAGAGATGGACACATATAGTTAGGGATAAAACTTGGCCAAACACATTGACTGAGATGGGCTTGAAGCCATGACTTGTCTGCCTGAGCATAGCGGAGTGTCCTGCCTTCAGGCAGAGCTGTGGAATAAATGACATTTTTGGCTCTCTTCTAGGCTTAAAATGACTGTTAAAATTACAATCTGGAAATGTTCCATTTCCCAGTTGGTAGGCCAACTGGTTTTACTATGCTTTGAAAATAAAGTTGACTTCCAACTATCTGCATTAATTAGAGAGTGGTACCAGGAGACAGATATACTAAAATGATGGGAAGTCCAAAAACACTCTCATTTTACTTTGAACAGATTTTGTAGTTACATTTAAAGTAGTGTTTAGGAAGTTCTGAATATGTACTACTTTTCAGACAAAATGACCTCTTTGATATGTGACTTTATGTAATGTACCTTTAACTTTATCCTCCCTTACAGTCTAGTCTTACATACAGTTGCTCTCAAGAAATGTTTGTGAATTGAAAACGCACTGCCTGCCAAACCTGTGAGGAGCTTCTTAAGCTAGCATCACCCTGTTCAGGCCTGCTTACAATTCCAACCGTGGAATGCATATCATCAGTCAGGGATACAAAATGGTGCTGATAGCATAGTAAGCTTCACTACCAGAATTTGGGCTCAAATGTTTTCTAAGATTAGTTGGAAAGACTTGGCATAAAAGGGCTTCTCCTCCAGCTTTTACTGTGTTAGGAAAATGAATTATTCAATGAAACAGAGTAGGCAAAATAATCAATTAAAAGATTAAAGGGAGAAGCTCCTAGATGGTTGTTGGCTTTAGACATATTTAATTATGAAATATATTTCTATTTTGAAAACTTGCTAACTGAATTAAAATATTACCAGGAATTGACATGGTATTATAATACAGGCAGAATATTCTGGAAAATAAACTCTACAAAATGTCTTGCAAAAGTTATATTAATTGACTAAAACTCTTGGCCAACAATAGGACATAAAGTCTACTACACGATAGTAGACTAATGAAATAAAACTTAGTCATACAGTGTTGGGTTAGATTGCATTGATGGAACCCATTCTTTGGGCTTCCTTGTATCCAGAACCTTTGCCTTGTAATTTTGAAGAGTCTATTTGTGTTCCTTCACATTCAGAGTGGTGTTGCATCATTCAATTTCCTCTTGTTTGTTCCCTCTATTACCTGGCTTATGCAGGGCCATGTTATGACAGGGCACCCCTACCTTCATGCACCATTTCTTCCATCAGCTATATTAGAATGTAAAGATGAATGTGTGAAAAGTTTTCTTCAACCTGAAAATTCATTTTCTCCTTATGATTTTAAAAGAAATTAAGGGGGGCGGGTGTGGCTCGGTGGATGGAGCCCCTGTTTGCCATGTGGGAGGCCCGGGTTCGCATCCCGGGGCCTCCTTGTGAGGGCACGGCGGCCTGAGCGGTGCGGTCGGCTGATGCAGCAACCTCACGGCAGGAAGCGGGTGTGGCGCAATGGATGGAGCACCCGTTTGCCATGTGAGAGGCCCCGGGTTCGCTTCCCGGCGCCTCCTTGTGAGGGCAGGCCGGCTCGCGCGGCGCCGTGGGCTGATGTGGCAAGACCTCACAGCAAAGGGGAGATGGGCAGACACAGAGAAGACACGCAACGAGTGGACACAGCAGCACAAGCGGCAAGGGGGGGATAAATAAATTAAATAAATAAATCTTAAAAAATAAATAAATAAATAAAATAAAAGAAATTAAAACCTTTTCGTGGACTCCTAAAAATATTGTGGGGTCTAGGCACTATGCCTAGTGGACAAGTCAGCCCTGGCTTAAGAAGTCCCTAGTTGCTCTAAAATGTAAAATAATAGAATGCAACAGACTTACAACAACTCTTGGACCTTGGATTCTTCACTGACAGCTGAAATGTGAAGTATGTACGGCATCATCCTATCTAGCTGCACTTGATCTTTGCCAATGTGGGGTATCTAAAAACACTGTAGCGAGTCTCTTAGACTTCTTGGAAAAAGGTAAAATATAAGTGCTTATTTCTAAAACTCATTAGATTGTGAAATTTTCTTTTAGTTCTCTTAGTGGTTATTGCCCTACAATGCCAGAGGCTTGATTAATAATTTCAGCCAGGATAAGTAAGAAACTAAAGCTAAAAGGGTGATTTATTTCTGGAAAAGCTGGGAACTACCAAAATGATGATTACGTAAGAAGCCTTTAGAATTTCCCAGAATTTCTGGAAAAGGGTATTATAGTTTTGGTAGTAACAATGATATTTAATCATCAGCATTATCCAACCACCATTTATTGAGTTCCTACTATGTTTCAAGCACTGTGATAAGTATTTAGCCTATTTTTCCACAAATCAATCCTAGCAGGTAGTTATTATTATTAACTTCAATTTACATATAAGGAAATGTGGGTTATAGAACTTAAATAACTTTTTGATAGACTATGTATGGTAAAACGCAAGATCCAACCAATTTTGTGTGATTCCAAATGTATGCTTTAACCCCCTTTTATCTGTTTCTATTATCTTTCTCATAGCTCCTTGGAGCTATTGAAGAGTTCTTAAGGGATTTGATAATCTTTGGATGCAGCCATGATGAGACTGGTGAGAAAAACCCCAACTAGAAGGGGTGGTAGGTTTAGTAAATATTTGCGAGTATTATGGGGACTTGATAAAAATGTGATGATTTGATTTGACCCTTTGACAAATTGTGGGTGCTCTAAACAAAAGGAGAAAAAATTTCTCAATTCTTTCATTGTCTGACCTCTCTCCAAAACTATCTTTCTGCTTAAAAAAAAAAAAATCATTTTAAATTAATTTTTTGGAAAGTATAGCAAGATATATTTGCCATGAAACATGGGCTGTTTTTATAGTATGAAATGTATTTAATCAGAGTCAGCTATGTGCATGACACTGCTAAAGACCAAGGGAAATGCAAAAGAAATGTAAGCTAACCCAGGGCTGCAGTAGTGTTAACTATGCACTAGATGGGCACTATCCAATAGAAATATAATGCAAACCACATAATATGTAATTTTATATTTTCTAATAACCACAAAATAAAGTAAAAAGAAACATAAGAAATTAAATTTAATAATGTATATAACCCAATATATTATCATTTTAAAATGTAATCAGTACTTTAATTATAGTTGGAAAAGTAGATTCACATGCCCAAATTATTCCAAACATACTTTAAAAGTTTTCTAATAACTGAATTGGGTATCACATTTTTTGTTGTTATAAAATCGTTTTAATCAATTCTTTTCGGATTGCAAGCCTTCTGGGACAGGCAATGGCATAAACTGTGGACAGGACTTGGCTCCATGCTTACAATACTGAACCTATAATTGCTGGTATCAAAATATACGCGTCGTGCTCCTCTCATGTCTTAGAACAGGTACAAAAATTAAAAAATATTTACTCCTTCGTCACACTCCTTACATGCAAACACGGGGTCCTCAAGAGACCCCCGTGTCAAGGGGCTACCTGGCCTCTGCCGCGGGACAGCACGTAGGCCCCACTGGACCGGTCCGTGTAGGTGGGTGGGTCTTCCCCAAGTTTCTGCAACCACTGCCGCGAGGCGGGTGCAGGACGGGGAATAGTTAAGACTTTGAGGGCAGCTAGTCGCATCTTCTGGAGTCCCAGCACTAGAGGCAAACAAAAAACAAAGCAAAACAAAACAAAACAAAACAAAACAAAAAAAAAACAAAAGCAAAACTTTGGTCCACAATTTGCAGGAAGGAAAAAACAAAACAAAACAAAAAACTCCAAAGAAGCCCTAAGAGCACTGTGTTTTAGGCGATGACATGGAATAAGGCAAGTGGAGGTTTGCAGAGTGAGGCAGAGTTGGGGCACGCCCCAGATAGGCCCACGGCTGCACTTAAGCTTGGCGTTTTCTAAGCAAGACCGAGAGCAGAGCCGGTACCTCCAGCTGTGGGCCCTTGCAGCCCAATTCCTGAGGGGCCCCTCGTGGCTCAGGACCATCCGACAAAACCCAGTCGGCTCTTGGAAAAACTGGCTTCCTGCTCTAGGCCATTACTTAATTACAAAGAATGAAATAACAAGTGCAGTATACAAGATAATGCCACGAGGAGGAAGTTTAGATTACACTTGTAGTTAAAATTGTTAGTTTTTTGCATATAAATGAAGAAAGATTAGGCTATTTGGTCAATGGGAAATATTGCTAGGCATGTGTCTGCAACGGCATCCAAGCATAACCGACTACAACCAACGAAGCCCCAAAGCCGCAGAAGCGACAGGGATGGGCCTTCCTGACCTTGGCCGCCTAGGGTGGGGGAGTGCACCTTGCTGGCCGTGGGGGGCATCCCGCAGAGGCGAAGAATCACGGTCACGTGATTAAATGGGGAGGGGAGGATGCGCATGGTCTGCGTGCCCGACCCCTCGGGGCGCCAAGTACCTGATCCTACGCGGGGGTGCACAGGGTTGACCCCCGCTCTTTTCCAAAGTGAGCTTATCTGAAGGTGGGACCCCCTTCCCCAGTTTCCCATAAACGTGCTACCCGGAGGAAGCCCCTCTGTAAACAAGCAGGTGCTAAAGGCACTAGGAAGCCGTTTCAGGTTCAAGAGCACCCGCCCCGCAGAGCCAGCCCGGCCAGGGGCAGGGCCCAAGTCCACCCAGTCCCAGAAGAGTCTGGCTGGAGAAAGCATCGCTGTGAGAACTGATGAGTGGGCGGGGCGGGCCGTCCCGCTATAGTCACCAGCAGCCGAGGGGGTAACCCCATCGCAGCAATGTTAGCAAGGTGAG
>JAQZBX010113973.1:0-10056 GCA_029593785.1 Cabassous unicinctus
TTGTCTCTTTTTGTTGCACCAGCTCTCTGAGCGGGCCAGCTTGCCTTCACCAGGAGGCCCCGGAAATCGAACCCAGGACCTCCCATGTAGAGATGGGAGCCCAATCACTTGAGCCACATCTGCTTTCCTAGGATTAAATTAATGAAAAATTCAATTTCATGAAGATCAATTTTGAGGTGATTTGCAGTATAGATTAGAGAGAAAACAATCTCTAGAGGAAGATTATTAAGGTAATTCCTTGTATTCTGATCTGATTTCCTTTACTTGAGAGGGCCACTAGACGGTAAATTGGGGGTTTTCGTAAATTCATGAACACCCTGCCTTGATCCTTAAAGTATTCAGAATGGCTTAAGACCTACAATGTTGTTCTATTAAAATGTTTGAATTTTATTGTAATCTGGTTTGTTCATTCATTCATCCAACACATATTTATTGAAGGCCTACTGTGCACGCTGTATAGTTACTGAGTGTATATTTGTTAATGATATGATATGGCCCTTGCCCTTTTGGAGCACACAATCCACTTCTTTCAATTTCAGCTGTGAGCAAGTCAATGTACCACTTTGTTCTTCCCTGAGTTTAGGCTAACTGTGTTGCATGTTTTAAAGATTTCCAACACACTTCTTTGGTTCAGAACACTGACGCACTTTGCATAATCTGAAGGAGGCTATCTACTGGAGGAGCCAACTATCCTAGGAAGGTGCTTCTCATGTTAGGAGCTGCATGAAAGATCCACGTGTCAGTATCTGAAAATCATCATGGCTAATATTACCAAATAGCTCAGGTTAGACCAGAGTTTAGAGCCCAATTAAATGTGATTAAATAAGTCAAGATAGCTAATTATAATACTCATTAAAAAATCCATTTGATTTCTCCCATTTCCAAATTGTAAATCTTGACATTTTGAATAATATTTTAACATATGAACAAAGAAAGGGTTCTTTCTAATGTAATTCATCAGGCTTGTTAAAATAGAGGCCAACTAATGGTTTGATGCGTTTGACTTTTTTCACTCAGCCAAGGGTCTTGGTGGGAGAGTAGAAGAATAAATATATTGCTAACATCAAGAACAACTATTAGTAGTGGCAACTGTAGCTCACATTGACAGACTATATGTGCCAGGTATTGTGATGAATCCTTTATGTATATTATCCCATTTAATCCCCAAGAAAACTCTATGAGATAGTATGTTATTTAACAGATAATAAAATTTAGGTTCAGAGACTGAGTAAGTTGTCCAAAGTCACACAGCTTGTGAGAGAGCAGGGACTCACATCCAGGTCAGTCTGACTCCAGAGACTTTGCCAAAGTTTTATACATCGCTTCCCTCCGTGGCCTTCTTTCTCTGCGATTTTCTTCAGGCTTGCCAAAGGACTTGAAAAAAGATCCCAATAGCTTCTAACTTCTATTGAATCCCTAGATTCAAAAACATATTTGACCTGAATGACTTGCAGTTATTAGCCTGTGTTGCTAAGCGTTCAGGGAAGAGAGGGCTCAGGAAAACAATCTGGCATAGCTACAGGGAAGAGGTAAGACTTGAGCCAAGCCTGGAAGGATGAGAGTTTGAATGGAAGAGGGGAGGAGGACTGCCCTGCTCCTGGGGGTTGAGATGGGAAGGTCACAGAGGCAAAGGACAGAGCCTGAGCTAGGCAGTGTGAAAAGTTCATGATGAAGAGTAAAGGCAAATAGTATCAGATTAGCAAGGTGAAGACGAGAAGTGAAGCCTTGTCTGTGGTAAGTTGATTGCATTTTTGACCTTCACTAATGGCCTCTTATACCCATTCCCTTTGCAATGTAACTTTCTAGCATCTCCCATGAAAAGGGAGGCCATCCTTGTGGCTTGCTTTGGCCAATAGTAAGCAGCAAAACCAATGGAGTGCCAGGTCTGAGTTTGGGCTTCATAAGAGGCATTATATGCCTCCACTATCTGTCTTGCACTCCTACCACATCATGAGCTCAAGCCTGGTCTAGTTTACTGGAGGATGAGAAACCACACAGAGGACACAGCAGATGTCTCAGCTGAGGCCATCCTAGACCAGACAGCCCCCAACTAACTCACCAGCTGACTTCAGACATACATGCAAACACAGTTCACATCAGTCAAGCTCAGCTTAAATCAGCAACATGACAAATTGACCCATAGACTTATGAGCACAAATATGAACACAAATAAATGTTAATTGTATATCAATGAATTTTGTGGTGTTTTGTTATTCAGCATTTTTGTGGCAGTGTAACTGACATACTGTTGTTCTTTATGGACAATCATACAAAACTATAACTTTTATATTGTTAACTTGCTTTATAACTATATATTTTAAAAATAAGAGCAGTCCAGGAAATTAATAATGGCTACCATAGGTTGGTCACTTTTTATGTACCTAGCAGGCACTTATAACATCCCTCTGAGACAGATAATCTTATTTTTCCCATTTTGTAAGCAAGAAAACTGAACTTGAGAGAGTTGTGCCAAAGGTAATATATGAAATATGATAATCCAAGACTTGAACCAAGATTTTCTGAATCCAAGGCTGGTGTTTTTTTCGTGAAGCTCTATTAAGACCATTAGTCTAGACAGTTAGGAAAATATTACAGATATAGAATATCTGGATTGGTATCAAATGAATTTGACAAAATCTATCATGAAATCCAAAAATGGGGGAAAAAACAGCTGGACAGGACAATTAGACGTCCAGGTAGAGCTGATTAAGAACATGTTCCAGAAGAGCTGATTAATTGCATCTGTGCCAATGTAGAAATCAAGCTATAGACCTGTCTTTAGTACGATTCTGTCAACATTTTTATTTTTGTCAATGACTTGCTACTGAACAAATCTGTGAGTGACACAAAACTGAGTGGAATTCTAAATACCCTAAAAGGTGCTGAGCACCTGAGAAGATGAAATAAAATACATTTTTAACGGAAGGAAATAAAAGTCCTCTTCTTGCTTAAAGTATTCGATAGAATGAATGCAGAACTGGTGTGATGTAAGCTACAGCAAATAAATGTGGTAAAGATCCGTGGTGTGCCTCAGTAAGCAGGAGCAGGCTGGGGGCTCCTTGAGGACAGGGGTCTTATGTTGCACTCCTGGCATGGTACTTGGTCCATGATAAATGCTCAAAAAATGTACCTACAGGAAGGATGGAAGATAGGGAGGAAGAAAGAAATATGCAAGACACAGGGAGGAAAAGATATTACAGAGTAAAGAATGAAAGAGAAAGCAATAATGCTCCAGACAATGCTAAAGACAAATAGAGTGGGCACTGCCAGTGCTCTACCCACAGGCCCCAGACCCCACTTTCCCTGTACCTTCTCCTCTGACTTCTGTGGACTGTGGCTTCTAATGACCAGGACCTGCAACTCTCTTTGGTCTGGAGCTGCTTTAGGTAGAGAAGTGGAAGTGATGGGGGTGGGGGGTGGGGAGGGATGTCATCCCAGGGTGGCCCTTAGCCCAGGACTGACTGGTTCATGGGTATGGAAGCCCAGCTCCCCTATCTCTAATGGGAACAAACTTTGAGAGGTTGTTTAGACTCCAGACCTTACAAGCAGGATCGGTCTGAGCAGGATTTTGCCTGAAGGAGCACCCTTGCTTGGCTTTTACCCCATTGCCTGACCCAATACCCCTACTCCTTTACTAGTTTCTTCTAGAAGCACTGAATAATCAGTTGCAAATGAATCCTGATCTCAGGGTGTGTTTCTGGTGAGTTTGATCTAAGATATTAAGTGATCTCTTATAGGTCAAAGATCATGAATTTTTCATCATTTCATTTCCAGAAACTACTAGAGTGTCATGTTCATGGTAGGTAGTTCATAAAAAGGAAGGAAGGAAGGGAGGGAGGGAAGAAATGTAAAAGATTGTGAAGAAAAGTGGCATATATACAGAATGTAGCCAAGTCCCAGATAAATACTTAGAGATATTAGGAAGATTGTTGTGGTATGTATTTCATGCATGTGAAAACGTCTAAGGATAACAAGGGAGAAAAGGGAAAGATTGAAGAAAGGCCAAATGTGCATTCTAGGGAAGGACTATTTATTCCCCCTTTGACAACTATTTACTGAGCACCTACTATGTGCCAGGTCCTGTTATAGGCACTTGGGATACATCAGTGAACTAAATGAGGACCCTGCCCTCATTGAGCTTACATCCTAGTGGGAAAGACAGACAAACAATAACTCTGAAAATAACTAAATTATATAGTGTGTGAAAAGGTTATAAGTGTCATGGAAAAGAGAGAGACGTCACCCCCATTAAGGGAATTGGGGGGCAGGGGCTGTGGAAGGTGGGGCGGCAGTTTGCTGTATTGAACAGGTTAGAGAAAACCTCCATGGAGAATGTGAGACATGAGCAAAGACTTGAGGTAAGGAGGTGAATCAAGCGAATACTTGGGGGGAAAATGTTCCAAGCTGAGGGAACTCCTAAACGGCCTCAGGCAGGGCTGTGCCTGGCATCCTCAGGAACAGTCAGGAGGCCCCTGTGGCTGGAATGGTGTGAGGGAGGGGGAGAGAGGAGGTCAGAGAGGACACGGGGGTCCAGGTCACCCAGGGCCCTGCACGTCTCTAAAGATTCTGGATTATGGGAGAGCTTCACCCAGGCGTTGGTATCCTGGGGTTTGCAGTCAGCCTGAATGTCTGCGCTGTTCTTCCTTTGTTACTCTGGGCAAGCTACCTAACTTCTTTGAACCATTGTTTCCTTGCCTATGAAATGGGTACAGTAATAGCACCTACTTAAAAGGTTGTGATGAGGAGTCAACGACGCACTTAGCACACGTCCTGACAGGTAGGAGAGCTCAATAAAATTTTGTGTAAAGTAACATGGATCTGACAATTCAGATTTCTGCTCAACGTCAGGTCTTGATGTCCCCCTCCCCCTATTCAGGAAGTTATGTCTGTGGGAAAAGGCAAGAGGTTACGTGTATACTCTCAGCGGCTATCCTATAGAAAGGGAGATTTGGCAAAGAAGTCAGGGTGATCAGGCCTTCTGTCTGTCTGTCTAGATTATGGGGCAAATGCAAAGGAGATCATCAATCCAGACAGTATAAGGGATGGGAGCAGGAGTAATGAGCCTTCCTCTTTACTAAGAGTGACAGGTTGGCCATTTCTTCCCACCAAACTTTAGTTCCTCCAGGTCTAGGTGTCCTTTGGGTTGCTTCCTTTCACAGCCTCTCCCCACAGCCTCATTTCAGGGAAACCACCCAGCTCAGTGTGCTTCAAAGCATGACTCTTGGAAGTTCAACTTTTGTTCTTTCCCATCCTCCAGTATCTGTAGTAAAAAAATGGTCCACTGAACCAGATTTTGCATAGCTCTTTCAGCTAATGATAACTGCAAATGCAGCTCCTAGGAAAGGAATAAAAGAGACTTTTTAATGGAAAATGTCAAGCAAAGAAGACGGAATTTGTGTCTCAACTCTATCACCTGCTAGCTATGTGGCTATTGATGCTAATAAATTTTTTGTTGAGGGATGAACAAATGTTTAGATAGATGAATCCCTTGCATAATAATCATAATATATATATTTCACATATATATGGGTGTATGCTAGGATTATCTCCACTTTACAGATAAATTGGAACAGAAAACTTAAGTAAGGAGCAGATGTGGCTCAAGCAGTTGAGCGCCCGCCTCCCACATGGGAGGTCCCGGGTTTGGTTCTGTGTCTCTTAACGAAAAAACAGGCAGGCAATGGGCAAAAAACAATGAGCAGACAATGAGCAAAAAACAATGAGCAATGAATGCAAACAATGAGTAAAAACAATGAGCATACAAACAACCAGCAAATAGAGGAGGGAGTCATCTCGGGAGTGGGGTGGGGTAACTTAAGTAACTTTGCAGTTTGATGAGCTAGTAGGTGATAGAGAGTCTGAGTCTGGAGAATCTGGTGCCAAAGTTGATGTTTTGAACCACTCTGCTCTCCTGTCATTCACAAGTTTTTGTCTTTATTTCTCTTTTATCTTATGAGTGTTCTAACTATGCCAAGGAAATGTTGTAGGTTTTCCTCTAACCTTTGAATTATTCTCTTTTGCCTTTAGATGAAACTTAAGTATCATCTAATACTAACCTGCTAATAAACCGGTTTAATTGGATGACATCAAAATTATGTAGTCTTCTGAAACCAGAACATTAAAACATAGCAACCAGCCTGGCTGTTTCTTTCTAAGCATATATTGTACGGAAGCTATATACCATTTCCTCAGGATGCCCATATAGGGTTTCCTTTTGTCACAAATTGCTTGAAATCCTATTCAGAGGCCAAACAAGGATCCTCCCAGAGCATCACAGCATTTGGTCCATTGCCACCTCACGATCCAGCCATAGATGACCAATTCTGTAATAATGGTTTTCAAGGTTTCCAGCTAGTTCTATGAATATGGTTCACTCCCACAAGTTTCTTAGCAAGTAATTTATAGTAACTGATATTTTGTTGGGAGAAGTGTTGGTACTTCCAGGAGATCTCCAGGAGCTCCAAAATTGGTCACTGTCTCCAGACATTGCCTCACAATGTGGGTTTTCCTCTTGTATTTTCCCAGTAACTTTATCCAAGAGAGGCGGAATTTTGGTGTGGAAAGAACATGAGACTAGAAGCAGGAGCCTCAGGTTTCGTCCTGGCTCTGCCTTTCAGCGGGTCAGTTCTCCTCAGGAAACTTCAGTTTCATCTTGCTTAAAACAACACATTTGGCAAGTCATTGGTCTTGCAAACTGCTATGCTTTCATTCATTCAACAAAAATTTATTGCGCACCTGCCAGGGGTCAGTCCTGTTTAGACAAAGGGAACCAAATAGGGAACGGAATGGACATCAATTTTTGCTCTGGTAGCATCTGAATTCTATTGCAGATTGTGCTTCCCACAGAAATGTTTCAGGTCCCACACATTCTTTCAGAACTTTGGGTGTCTAGTTCCTCTCCCCTTGACCCTGGGCATGCTTGTGATTGCTCCAACCAAGAGAATGTGGCGGAAGTAATGCCATGTGACTTCCAGGTCAGGTGGCACAGCCTGGTTCACTCGCTCATTCTCTCTCTGTGCTCATTCATGGAACCCAGCCGCCATGCAGTGAGGAAGCCCAACCTAAAGAGGCCTATATGGAGTGGAATTGAGACCCCCAGCTGATAGTCAGCCTCAGTTGCCAGACATGTGAATGAAACAGTCTTCAAATAAATCAGCTCCCAGTTACTAAATCTTCCAGCTGACGTCTTAGACACGTTGGAGAAGAGACAAGCCAAAATCACTGTGCCCTGCCTTTTATATAAGTGCAGTATGTTTAAATATATATATATATACACACACATATTTTTTTCAGACTTTAAGATGGACTAACTATTAAGGAGAAAAATAAAGCAGTTAACGTTTGTGGGGAGGTAGGACTGGTAATTTTAAAAAGCAGGGTCAGGGAAGGCCTCACTGAGAAGAGCATGTTTGCACCAAGACCTAAAGGACATGAGGCCAGACACTGGGGGAAGAGCATATAAGGCAAAGGGAACAGCCAGTGCAAAGGAACTGAGCCATAGACCAATTCTGTTTCACTTACAGAGTTATATTTTTAATTGAATCAGTTGTTAGCATTGGAGAAAGGCACCTTCAAATTCAGATTTCCAGCTTCTCCGGAAAAATTGGGAGAGCTGACAAAAGGCAACGCTCACCTGGAACCGCGTAGCAGCTGCTCCCTTTAAACACAGCTGATGTTCTCCAGTTTGCCGCAGTCCTTACCCAGCCCACTGCTCCCATTTATGTTCCTTGCTGGCCCTATAAGCATTCAGGTTTGTTCTCCATGGATGAGATGATCTACACTGCCTTCTTCAGTTCTCACAATTTCTGACTCTATAACGAATGCATGTCTGAATTATAATTGGGACTAGTTCCTTATAGAACATAGACTCTAATGTATCATCTAGCCTTGAAAATGTGAGCCAAGTTGGAAGCAGTGATTATGATAACTCGGAGATATGCTTTCCTTTTATCCATCCATCCACCCACCCACCCACCCACCCAAAATTTATTTAACATATTAGTGATTGAGAATTCAACTATCAGTCCTGGTTCCACTCCTAGATCTGCGTTAGTAGTTGAGTGACCTTGGGAAAGTGACTTAACCCTTTGAAGCCTCTGCCCTAAAATCAGCACATTCATAGTAGCTGCTTCATATGGTAGCTGTCAGGTTGTGAGAGCTAAGTGAAATAAAACATGTAGATTACTTATCACAGGGCCTAGCACATAATTAGGGCTTACTAAATATTTGCTATTATAACTTTAGCATAAAGTAGACAAAAAGATAAGCTTTTTAGCAAGAAAACTGACATATGCATTAAAAGTTAAAACAAGCTAAGGCAGTGTATATTAAGTGCCCAAATGGCTGACCCAGTAGTCTGGGAATTCAGAGGAGAGAGTGATCTCTTTGGGCTGGAGGGGACAGGCACCACTAACGTGGGATTTGTAATGGACCTGTTGGATGTGGAGAACTGAAGTACCCAAGAGTGCTTTCCAAGCAGTAGCACAGCATAAACAAAGGTTCAGAGGGCATGATGAAGAATGAAGGCTGCCATTTTTGGAGTCAGATACAATGTAGTCCCTATCGCCTTACAACAAGCTTGCAAGGTTGTTCAGAATGTAGGGAACTAGGCTCAGAGAGGTTAATTAACTTGTCCAAGGCCACACAGCTGGCAAGGATGGAATTTTGGTGCAAACTCCAATCTTCTTGGTTCTAAAGGAACTTCCCACAGCACTGTGGGATTAAGTGACCATGAATAGACCAGTATCTTACAGGTGTCTACTTATAATGTCTTCATTTGTAAATATAAATCTTCTTTTAATACCTAAATCTGCTGAATGTGATGTTTCAAATATCCAACTGGAAATGCAGCCACAGACTAAATAAATGGATGTTGTTAGTAAATAGGAAAGCTGAGCAGCATGCTACTCTGTAACTGACAAAGAATAAATATTTAATATTCTTCAATTCAAATATGGCATGGAATGATATAAATGCATAGTATTCTGTGTACTTAAATGCAAACAAGGATTTCAGAGACACTGCCAACCTTTCATCAGAATCTGTCTCTAATTAAAGACATTTTCCGTAGGTGTATCCCTACGCAGCTTGCAAATGGGCACCCGGTCTGGTGGGACTGAGTAATTGGCATTTTATTTCCCTTCTCCCTCTCTGCTTACTTGGACTTCATTTATCATCATTTTTTGTAATTGGCAATTTGATGAGACAGGCAGGCTAAGAATGGGGAGGGCATGGGGCAGGAGAACAAGCCCTGGGATGGGAGGGAGGAGGTCTGGTTTCTAGACCTAAGCCTCTGATTCACTGTGTAAACTTAGGCCAGTTATTCCAGCTCTCTGAGCCTCAACTTCCTCGTTTATAAAATGGGCTGAGGTAAACCAGATTTGAGAGACAAAATATATTTAACTCATGTGGCAATTCTAATTAATTAAGAGTGGCTGCCTCGAAAGCTGTGTTGAGATTTCTATGGTAAATCCAGGTTAGGCCGGAAAGCATATGGTGTTTGATTAGCTATGTCTGCCATGGGCGAGGGAGGGTAGTGTGGAAGCATATATGTCATAAAGCAGGAATATGACTAGACAAGTTGAGAGAAGTTGGCTGGAGACTCCATGCAGGGGAAATGGAGTGAGCAAAGGCAGAGTATAGGAACGTCTGCTGGTGGTTGGGGATAATGAGTAAATCAATTTGATGAGATATGGTCCCCTTTCCATACTTTTACCATGACACTCTTCATTTGCATTTAATTTTTATATACATTTCTATTTCTTCCTCTAGACGTGAGCAACTTGAGGACAAGAACTGTGTAGGTCTCATTCTGAGGATGCAGTGGGGAACAATAGCTCAATTTATATTCTGGAATCAGTGAGATCTGGGTATAAATCTTGGTTCTGCCATTTATTAGCTGTGTAGCCTTCAGGTAGTTAAACATCTTCTTTATGCCTTTGTTTCCTCAATTGTAAAATGGATGATAATAGTACCCACCTTCTAGGTTTATTATACACATAAAATTGGTTAGTGCCAATAAATTGCTTAGCATGAATACATGAATGAGCTATTGAA
>JAQZBX010113974.1:0-10057 GCA_029593785.1 Cabassous unicinctus
CAATGATCCTCTGCCCCCGCTGTAACCCTTCTGTGATCCAAACCTTCCTTGAAGATGAAGCCCATATAATAGCCAAATACAATTAATAGAAAAATGAAATAATAATAATAAGTTTAAATATAAGATATAAAATACATGGAAACTTAAAAAAAACACTAAAAATAAAATAAAATTAAAGGATTGGGATATTTAAAAAATGGGAAAAAACAAGCAAAATTTTTGCTAAAAATTTTCCTTTTATCACTGCATTATCGGGTGTCCAGACTGTACTGTGGCACCTGACCCTTCTCACTCCCCAGTGTCTCCCAAATTTTCACTTAATTTCCAAAGAAGATTTAGGTCACAGTAAAGTCACTCACAGAATACAAGAGACTCTTATATAACCAAATTCCTCCCCCTTTCCTCACACCATATTAAAACCGTTTTATATGTGGATGGTAGCATTGTTATAACTGTTATACAGATAGTGAAATATAGCTACTAAATATTGTCAATGGTTTACAGTATAGTTTACAATTTAGATGGTACAGTTTAATAATTTTTAAGGATATTTACCATGTCCTGTGTCCATCAATGTAAGGTAATGAAAAACATTTCCACTGACCACTAAATACCCCCTGTTTGATCTTTTCTGTTCCTTCCTCCCCATCCTTCTGGGGCACATTACACCCCCTGTCTTGACTCATTGGATGACAAGATTCATAGTTACATCCAACAAGAGGTCTTGACACACTGATTGCCCTCCTCCCCTATTAGGATGCACACTTGCTCATAAGATATACCCACCTGTCTGTCTCTGGGTGAATTGGTCCTTCCAAAGATGGGGGTCCATGTCCTTCTCACTCACATTGTGGGTCACCACTTCCTGACATAACACATTATGACAGGATGAACACTCACAAACACCCCAGAAGCCTACTCCAGATGCACTCCATCCTGAATGCCTGCCCAACCTACACCCTAAACCAGAGACACTACCTTGTCATATTGCCATAAGAGTATTCCCACTCCTATACTTTCAACCTCATACCCACAAATCCCATGTTCACCTGGTCCCTGTCCCATCTCTCCCCACAGTATCCTGGGTATTTTAACCCATCCTTTCTGATCTACCCTCCTGTCAACCCTGCACCACCAAATGCAGCAATATCACTACCCACCTGTCCTATCCTTCAATATGCAACGATACTCTATCACTTTACCATAGATTATGTTTGTATGGGTCATGGCTCACAACTTTCTCTTCCCTTTCTCTCTCCTGTTAACCTATCTTTCAGACAATGGTTCTCAAAGACTGCTCACTCTCCTCAATTCAAATCAGTGAGATCATGTACTGTTTATCCTTTAATGCCTGGCTTGCTTCACTCAACATATGGTCTTCAAGATTCATCCATGTTATTCCGTGTGTTAGCACTTTATTCCTTCTTACAGCTGAGTAATATTCCATTGTATGTATATACCACATTTTGTTTACCCATTCATCTGCTGATGGTCACCGTGGCTGATTCCAACTTTTGGCAATAGAGAACAAATGTCACTATGAACATTGGTGTGCATGTATCTGTTTGTGTCTTTGCTTTCAGTTCTTCTGGGTATATACCTAGCAGTGGAATCACTGGATCTATTATGGAAGATCTATTTTTAGTTTTCTGAGGAACCATCAAACTGTCCTCCAAAGTGGTTGGACCATTCCACAATCCCACCAGCAGAGCTGTGATTTTAATAGCTGCCATTCTGATGGGTGTAAGATGGTATCTCATTGGAGTTTTGATTTGCATTTCCCTATAGCTAGCGATGTCGAGAATTTTTTCATGTGCTTTTTAGGCATTTGTATTTCTTCCTTGGAGAAGTGTCTTTTCAGGTCACTTGCCCATTTTTTAAATGGGTTGTTTGTCTTTTTATTTTTGAGTTATAGGATTTTTTTATATATGCAGGATATTAAGCTCCTATCAGATATATGGTTGCCAAATATTTTATCCCATTGTGTAGACTGGCTTTTAATTTTCTTAATAACGTTCTTGGAGGTGCAGAAGTTTTTAATTTTGAGGAGATCCCATTTATTGTTTTTTTCTTTTGCTGCTCATGCTTTGGGTTTGAAGTTCATGAAACCATTTTCTATTACAAGCTCCTGTAGATGCTTCCCTACATTTTCTATCAAGGTC
This sequence comes from Cabassous unicinctus, assembly GCA_029593785.1. Classification (NCBI taxonomy): domain Eukaryota; kingdom Metazoa; phylum Chordata; class Mammalia; order Cingulata; family Chlamyphoridae; genus Cabassous; species Cabassous unicinctus. The sequence continues at coordinate 2,163 of JAQZBX010113974.1, forward strand.
TTTATGGTTTTGGCTTTTATATTTAGATCTTTGATCCATCTTGAGCTGATTTTTGTATAAGGTGTGAGATAGTACTCCTCTTTCCTTCTTTCGGATATGTATATCCAGTTCTCCAAGCACCACTTGGAGACCATTCTGTCTCAGCTGCATGGGCTTGGTGGCCTTGTCGAATATCAGATGACTGTATATGCAAGGATCTATATCAGAATTCTCAATTCGGTTCTGTTGGTCAGTATGTCCGTCCTTGTGCCAATACCATGCAGTTTTGAGCACTGCAGCTTTGTAGTATGTTTTAAAGTCCTATAGTATGATACGTCCAACTTCATTCTTCATTTTCAATTTGTCTTTGGTGATTCGGGGCCTCTTACATTTCCAAATATATTATGTAACTAGTTTTTCCACGACCTAAAAAAATACAGTACTGATTTTTATTGGGATTGCATTAAATCAGTAGATTAGTTTTGGTAGGATAGACATCTTGATGATATTTAATCTTCCTATCCATGAACGGGGAATATGCTTCCATTAATTTACGTCTTCTTTGATTTCCTTTAACAGTGTTTTCTAGTTTTCTGTATATAAGTCCTTTGCATCTTTAGTTAAATTTATTCCTAGGTATTTGATTCTTTTAGTTCCTATTGTTAAAGGTATATTTTTTCTTGATTTCCTCCTCAGATTGCTCATTATTGGTGTACAGAAATGCTACTGATTTTTGAGCATTGATCTTATAGCCTGTGACATTTTTGAACTCCTTTATAAGTTCTAGAAGCTTTGTTGCAGATTTCTCAGGGCTTTCTACGTATAGGATCAGGTCGTCTGCAAATAATGAATTTTTTACTTCTTCTTTTCCAATTTGGATGCATTTTATATCTTTTTCTTGCCTCAGTGCTCAAGCAAGTACTTCTAAGACACTGTTAAATAGCAGTGGTGATAGTGGCATCCTTGTATTGTTCCCGATCACAGAGGGAATGCTTTTAGAATTTCTCCATTGAAGATGATGTTAGCTTTGGGTTTTTCATATATACCATTTATCATATGCAGAACGTTTCCTTCTATTCCTATCTTTTGCAGTGTTTTTATGAGGAAAGAGTGCTGTATTTTGTTGAATGCTTTCTCTGCATCTATAGAGATGATCATGTGTTTTTTTTTCTTTCAATCTATTTATGTGGTGTAATACATTTATTAATTTTCTTATATTGAACCATCTTTGCATAGCCTGGATGAAAGCCAATTGGTCGTGGTGTACAATTCTTTTGCTATGTTGTTGAATGCGATTAGCAAGTATTTTGTTGAGGATTTTAGCATCTAGGTTCATTAAAGAAATGGGTCTGTAATTTTCGTATCTTGTGGTATCTTTGTTTGGCTTTGGTATTAGAAAAATGTTGGCATCATAGAATGAGTTTGGCAATATTCCTTCTATTTCTATTTTTTGGAAGAACTTAAGCATGATTGGTGTTATCTCTTTCCAGAATATTTGGTACCCTTCAGTTGTGAATCTATCTGGTCCTGTGCTCTTCTTGGTTGGGAGGTTCTTGATGACTGAGTCAATCTTTCTACTTGTAATTGGACTGTTGAGTTCATCAATTTCTTCTTTCATCAATATAGGTTGTTTGTGAGTTTCTAGAAATTTGTCCATTTCCTCTAAATTGTCATTCTTGTTGGCATATAATTTTTCAAAGTATTTTCTTATGATACTTTTTATTTCTGTGGGGTCAGTAGTGATATCCCCTTGCTCTTTCCTTATTTTGTGTATTTCAATCTTTTCTCTCTTTTTCTTTGATAGCGTGGCTAACGGTTTGTCAAATTTATTGATCCTCTCAAAGAAACATCTTTTTTCTTTTTCTAGTGCTTTCTTATTCTCTATTTCATTTAGTTCTGCTCTAATCTTTGATAATTCCTTCTGTCTACTACATTTATGTTTAGTTTGTTGTTGTTTTTCCAATTCTTCCAAGTGTGCAGTTAGGTCTTCAATTTTAGCCTTTTTTCTTTTTTAATATATGTACTTGTGGCTATGAACTTCCCTTTCAGGACAGCTTAGGCTACATCCCAAAGGTTTTGATATGTTGTGTTGTCATTTTCATTAGTTTCAAGGTAGTTACTGATTTCTTTTGAGATTTCCTCCTTGACCCACTGCTTGTCTAATAGTGTGTTGTTTATTTTCCGTATCTTTGTGCCTAATCTGGTTCTCTGGCCCTTAGTAATTTCCAATTCCATTCCATTGTGGTCAGAGAAATTACTTTGTATAATCTCAATCTTCTGAATTCATTGAGAGTTGTTCTGTGGCCTAGCATGTGGTCTATCTTGGAGTATGATCCATGGACACTCAAGAAGAATGTAAATCCTGCTGTATTTGTGTGTAGTGTTCTGTACATGTCTATTAGGTCCAGATCCTCTATTGTATTGTTCAAAGTCTTTGTTTCTTTATTGATTATCTGTCTAGATGTTCTGTCTAATGGTGATAATAGTGTAATAAAGTCCCCCAATATAATTGTAGAGGCATTTATTTCTCCACTTAGTTTTTCCAGAGTTTGCCTCATGTACTTTGAGGCACCCCAATTAGGTGCATAAATGTTTATGATTATTCTCTCTTCTTGAGAAATTACCCCCTTTTACTCATATATAGTGTCCATCTTTGCCTCTTAGAACAGTTTTGCATTTAAAGTATATTTTTTCTGATATTAGGATAACTATTCCTACCCATTTTTTTGCTATTTTTTGTTTGTAAAATTGTTTTCCAGCCATTCACTTTCAGCCTCCTTGAATCCCTGGGTCAAAGTTGGGTTTCTTGTACACAGCATAAAGATGGATCATATTTCCTTATCCATTCTGCAAATCTGTGTCTCTTGAATGGTGAATTTAAACCATTAACATTCAGTGTTATTACTTGCAACGAATTTGTTACTTCAGCCATATTTTTTTTGCATTAATGTATTTCATATGTTGTGTTTTTTTTTCTCTTTTTGTCATTGTAGTTGTTTTTACACTCTCCTCCAACTCTCTCTCCCATGTTTCTTCCTTTCAACCTGTAGAACTTCCTTTAGTATTTCTTGAAGTGCAGGTTTCTTATTGGCATACTCTCTTATTTTCTGTTTATCTGTGAATATTTTGAACTCTCCATCATATGTGCATGCCAGTTTTGCTGGATAGAGAATTTGTGGCTGTAAGATTTTTTCTTTTAGTACTTTGACTATGTCCTACCACTGTCTTCTTGCCTCCATGGTTTCAGATGAGAAATCAGCACTTAATCTTATTGTGCTTCTCTTGTATGTGATGGTTCTCTTTTCTCTTGCTGCCTTGAGTATTTTCTCTTTGTGTTGAGCCTTGGACATTTTCACAAGTATATGTATTTGACTTAGCCTGTTGTGATTTATATTGTTTGTGGTGCACTGTACTTCCTGGACTTGTACTTCCATCTCTCTCAATAGGCTTTGAAAGTTTTCAGCATTATTTCCTTCAATAATCCTTCTGTTACCTTTCCCTCTTCTCCTTCTGGGATGCCTATAATGTGTATGTTTGTACCATTTGTGCTGTCAGTTAAATCCCTGAGTCCCTGCTGGATTTTTTCTATCTTTTTATCTATCTGTTCTACTACCTGTTTGATTTCAGATGTATTGTCTTCCACATCACTAATTCTTTCTTCTGCCTGTTCAAATCTGCTGTTATGTGAATCCAGCATCTTTTTTATTTCTTGGATTGTGCTTTTGATCACCATCATATCCATTATCTTTTTATGCATGTTTAAAATTCCTCAGTATGTTCTCCCAGTGTCTTCTTAATATCCTTAATCTCTTCCTTCACCTCATTATGTTGGCCTATGATATTTGCTTGGAAAGCTTTGATTAGTTCTTTGATGTTCTGCATCTCTTCCTGGTTTTTAGTTTGTGCATTGGACTGGTCCGTGTCTTCCTGTTTCTCAGTGTGGTTTGTAATTTTTTGTTGCCCTCTAGTCATCATTGTATCTTGATGGTTTTATTCAGTTTATTAGCTTCTCTCTCTGTTCTAGAATTTTATTTAGCTGGTGGTTCTGTGTGTTTTTTAAGTTTTATCTTTGAGCCTTTATTCTTCTTATTTTATTTCCTTGCTTCTTTCAATGTTCCCTTGAAGGCAAAATATTAGGGCTAGAGGAATTGTAAGATGTGAGAATGGAAGAAGGATAATAGTAATATTGATAAAGTTTTGAAGAGGGGCCATATAAGACTTAGTAAAATGAATACTTAAGTCATGTAGGCAGTGTAGAGTAATAGGAGAAAAAGTGGGATACCTACAATTGACTGGGAAACCAAATAGAGGAAAATATATATAATGATTTAGAAGGCTAGAATGATGAGGAGAGAGATAAAGAGTAAAGAAAGGGCTGAAGGGGGAAAGTTAATAATAATAATAAATGAAGAAAACAAAGTAGATAGAATAGAAATTGACTCCTGTAAGTTGTAGGGTAATGAAAAAATGTGGTATGTAAGAACCACAAAAGAAAGCAGAAGGCTGAAATATGAAGGAAGGAAAAGAGATAGCATTGGGAGACAAAATCAATATAGACCGAAAATGGGAAATCATGGAAGAAGCACAACAAAGAATAGACAAGGTAGCAGCACCTAATTAAAAAAAAAAAAGAAAAGAAAAGAAAAGAAAAAAGAAGGTTGGTGGAAAGCGGAAAGAAAAGCAAGAGACAACAAATAAATAAAGAAAAACCAAACAACCACACAAGCAAGCAGGCAAACAAAGATAAGGAAGAAAAAACAGTGTTCCTTCTTGGTCCCTTGTGGAACCTCTCAGCATGCTTGGGTTCATCAATCAATTGCCCTGCAAGTTTCTATCTACAGGTTTTGAGGCAGATTTTAGCAATTAAACTAAGTTTAAATTTTTTTTTCTTTTTTTCTTTTTTAAGGTGAATGTCTTTTTATTTATTTATTTTTTTGGCAAAATAAGGGACCAAAAGAAGTCCTCTTCTAGACCACCCCTTTCACTGAGGGGACCCTAAATAGGCTCATGGAAACTAATCAAGCACTTTCCACTTACTAGCCTCCCCAGGGGAGTTGAAGCTCTGATGTTTGTCAGTGAAAAAAGATAAAATTGGCTGAATCCGCCCCCTCTGGAGCCAAGCCTCCGTATCACTGGTCTGATGGGTAAATCAGGCTTCCTCAGCAGATTCGCCCTTCCCCTCAGCCTGGCGCTGCTTCAAGACAGCTTATCTGCTCCCCAAATCTATGAGGGGGTCCAGTCAGCCAAATCCACAGAAAGGAAATCCCTCTCCATCCTCCATCAGAACCCTCCCACTCTCAGAGAATGCTCCCTCTCACTGAGTTACCAGTGGTAGTTGGGGCTTATCCCTGGGCAGCTAAGTAAATCAACCTTCCTTAGCAGATTCACCACTCACCTCAGCCTGCTGCTGCTTCAAGCCAGCTATTTTGTTCCCCAAAGCTGCAAATGGTTCCAGGCAGCCAAATCCACAGAAAGGAAATCCCTCTGGACCCTTCACCAGAATCCTCTCACTCTCAGAGAACACTCCCTCTCACTGGGTTGCCAGCCAGAGTTGTGGCTCAAACCAGCCTATTTCCCTGAGGGTAAGGCTCAGCCATCTGTGTCAACCACCACAGGTAGGGGAAAACTCACAAATCCTTCCCAAGCAGTCCACCTCACGTCCAGCTCCCTCCAAATCGAAGTCCCCAAGATTCTTGCTCCAAGTGCCCCCAGCACAGACCCTCCAGGCAGGACCCTGTCCCCAATCAGCTGTCCTCAGAGAGTGAGTCAGCGAGTGCCCTCCTAAACCGACACCATCATCAAGTTGATTTTTGTATAAAGTGTGAAATGGTGTTCCTCTCTCATTCTTTTGGATATGGATATCTAGTTCTCCAAGCACCATTTGTTGAAGAGGCCACTCTTTCCCAGTTGAGTGGGCTTGGTGGCCTTGTCAAATATGAGATGATTGTATATGCGAGGATCTATATCAGCACTCGCAGTTCAGTTCCATTCGTCAGTTTGTTTATCGTTTGCCAATTCCATGCAATTTTGACCATGTAGCTTTGTAGTATTTTTTAAAGTCAGGGAATGTGATACCTCCAAATTCACTTTTCTTTTTCAATACATCTTTGGCTAATTAGGGCTTCTTGCTCTTCCAAATAAATTTTGAAGTTAGTTTTTCCAATTCATAACAAAATGCTGTGTTGATTTTTATGTGTTGTTGAATGCAATTAGCAGGTATTTTGTTGTGGATAGCAGTTTCTAAGTTCACTAGAGAGATTCATCTGTAATTTTCCTTTCTTGTTGCATCTTTCTTTGGCTTGGTATTCAGGTAATGTTGGCATCATAGAATGAGTTAGGCAATGTTCCTTCTACTTCTACTTTTTGGAAGTGTTTAAGCAAGGTTGGTGTTAGTTCTTTCCAGAATGTTTGGTAGAGTTCAACTGTAAAGCTGTCTGTCCCTAGGCTTTTCTTAGTTGGGAGGTATTTGAGGACTGAATTTATCTCTTTACTTGTAATTGGTCTGTTGAGTTCTTCAATTTCTCATTTTGTCAATGTAGGCTGCTTGTGTGTTTCTAGGAATTTGTTCACTTCCTCTAAATTATCATTCTTGTTGGCATATTTTTTTTTCAATGTTTTCTCTTATGCTACTCTATTTCTGCAGGGTCAGTGGTTATATCTCCTTCCACATTTCTTATTTTGTATATTTGCACCTTCTCTATTTTTTTGTTTGTTAGTCTGGCTAAGGGTTTGTCAATTTTATTGATTTTCTTGAAGAACCAGCTTTTGGATTTTTTAAAATTTTCTAATGTTTTCTTCTATTCTATTTCATTTATTTCTGCTCTAATATTTGTTATTTCCTTCTTTCCACTTCCTTTGGGGTTAGTTTGTTGTTGTTTTTTCCAATTCCTCCAGGTGTGCAGTTAGGTTTTCAATTTTAGCTCTTTCTTCTTTTTGGTATATGCATTTATCGTTATGAATTTTCCTCTCAGTACAGCTTTTGCTGCATCCCATAGGTTTTGACATGTTGTGTTGTCATTTTCATTCGGTTCAAAGTAGTTACTGATTTCTTTTGAGATTTCTTCCTTGACCCAATGTTTGTCTAAAAGTGTGCTGTTTAGCTTCCATATCTTTGTGCCTTATCTGGTTCTCTGGCCCTTACTGGTTTCCAATTTCATTCCATTATGGTCAGAGAAATTACTTTGTATAATCTCAATCTTTCTCAAATCATTGAGTTTTTTCTGTGCCATAGCATGTGGTCTATCTTAGAGTATGATCCATATGCACTCAAGAAGAATGTATATCCCACTGTATTTTTGTGTAGTGTTCTGTATATGTCTATTAGATCCAGATCCTTTAATATATTAATCAAAGAGATATTCTGTCTAATGGTAATAATTGTGTATTAAAGTTCCCCATTATAATTGTAGAGGCATCTATTTCTCCACTTAGTTTTTCCAGTGTTTGCATCATGTATTTTGAGGTGCCCCCGTTAGGTGATTAAATGTTTGTTTGTTCTTTCTTCTTGAAAGATTACCCCTTTCACTAATATACAGTGTCCATGTTTGTCTCTTACAGTAGATTTGTATTTAAATTCTATATTTTCCAATATTAGTATTGGTACTCCCACCCTTTGTTTTGTATGCTTATAAGATTGTTTTCCAGCCATTCTTTTTCAGCCTCCTTGAATCCCTGGTTCTAAGGTGATTATCTTATTGACGAGATATAGATAGATCATATTTCCTTATCCATTCTGCCAATCTGTGTCTCTTGTCTGGTGAGTTTAATCCATTAACATTCAGTGTTATTACTCTCAAAGAATTACTTTCATTAGCTGTATTTTCTTTTGGTTTATGTATGTAACATGTTGTTTTTACTTCTCTTTTTTCTTTCTAGTTGTTCTTACACTCTCCTCCAACTCTTTTTCTTCTGTTTTT
>JAQZBX010113975.1:0-10057 GCA_029593785.1 Cabassous unicinctus
AAAAAAAAAAAAAAAAAAAAAGATGTGTTGATTTCAGCTGTCAGAAGAGAAAATGTCCATCTCTACTTCAGCCAATTGTCTTCTCCTGGGGAAATCATTGAAAACCTTCATCGCAATTACCAGCTTGCAGACTACCCTATGGAATTTGGATTTGTGTATGCCCACAATCATGTGAGATCATTTTTTTAATACAGTTTCATATATTTTTTGATATCTCCTGTCAGTTCTGTTTCTCTAGAGAACCATGACTAATACACATGGTTACCAAAGTCTAATGAATATATTTCACTGTGTATTTAGTCCTTCTATAATAATAATTCTATACAATAAATTTATACTATCTAATATGTTATGAATATAAAACATTAAGCCAGGACTATTTTCTCTTCACCAATAACTATGCTTTTAAGAGAAAAATATCTAATTAAAAATTCCACATCCAAATGCAATCATTCCTATGCAATTTTCTTTGAATTATTTCATTATAGAGAATTTTATTCTTTTTTTCACTTCAATCATATATGTTAGTTTGAATTACATACTCAAGAAAAAAGCAAAAAATGTTCTAAATCTTAATCCATTCCTGTTGGTGTGAACCCATTGAAAATAGAACTGTATTACTCAGCATTATCTAGGGAAACAGAACCAGCAGGAGATAATTTTAGTTTATAAAATTTTCTCACAGGAACATAGGTTGGGGAGAGTTATGTCACCACCACATTTCTCTGAGGGTAGTCCCCATAGATTTGGGAGACTCAGATTGTCACCTCACATTTTTGAGGGAGTTGGGCCTGTATGCCAGAAATTAGGGAGAATGTTACCACAACTTCACTGTACTCAGGAGGTTGAGACAGTTTCCCAGAGTTTGGGGAAAGTGTGATAATCATCTTAATGTTCTTGGAGGGTGCAGTCTGGATCTTAGTCACCACCCACATGCTTGATGAGGGTGGAACAGAGAAAACAGACTAGGGCAAGCCTGTGACAAAAAGTGGACCCCTATGAAGCCCTGAGGAGAAGAAAAAGCCATCATTTTAAGGATGACTATCAGACATTGAAATCTAAAAGAGTATGTCCTGCAGGTTTTCAGATCTGTTGGGGACCCCAACACATGTTGCCCTCCCAGTCTCTCTATATGGTAATGCAAATGTTTAACCTATGTCTATATTTCTTTTGGATATTGGAAGCCAATAATTTGTTTAGTAAGTTTCATAGGTCTGCAGCCAACAGGAGCTTTTTATTAGGAGGTACTGGGGATTGAAGTCAGGACCTTGTACATGGGAAGCAGGTATTCAAACACTGAACTACATTCACTTCCCCAGTGGGGACTTTTGACCCAAGACAAACTATATTTCTATAACTGATTTTGATGTGATTTTGTAATTATCTTTGCTACTGAAATGATTTAAGGATTTAGGAAAATTGTAATGTGCTTTTTGGGATTCAGATGATGGAGTGTGGCAGTTTAAAACTATTTTATGAATACCAAAAGGAGAAATATTATGTTTGTAAATTAGTTTATTCTCTGGGTGTGATACCCTTTGATTGCATTAAACTCAGTTGATTTGATTACTTAATAATACCCCTTTAGGTCTTTTGATTAGATAGACAAGGGAGGGATGAGTCTCCTCCTTGATGGGTCTGATATAAACAGAAACACAGAGAGAAGACACACTCAGACAGACAGAGGGAAAGCGACCTGGCATATTTGATTGTGCAATGTGAGAGAGGACTGCAGGAAAAGAGAAGTCCCAAATATGCTCAAAGTGGCTGGGCCCACAGAGCAACACAAGAGTAGATGGTGAGCTTGGAGGGGAAGACAGACCTCCACAGAGCTCAGCAACCATCTTGTTTTTCCATATGCCCAGACAACGAAATCAACAGTATCTGACTTTGATGAGAAAGCACCTCTTATGGTGCCCTGATTTGGACTATTAATGACATCATTTTTTTAGTTAAGGTGTGGCCATCTGAAACAGGATGGATTTTAATTCTATTACTTGAAACTTAAAAAAATAAAATCACAGTGAAGAGCCATGAGCAAGAAATCAGGTGGGACTGGTGGAGAGGAAGGAGAGGATATTGACATGTGACTGGAAAGCCAAGTACCCATAAGGATTATCAGTCCACAAGTACACTACTGAAAGGTGGAAGAAAGAAGCAAGCCTTCCAGCCTCCAAAACTTAGACAATAAATGCCCATTAAGACATTAATTTAGCAGATGGGAAAATAATACACCATATTTTTCCCTAATAAATTGGATGTTAAATTAATTTAATTTCATGTGCTGTCACTGCAATAAAAAAAGTCTCATGAAAAGAATAAAAGACATACTTTCTGACTTGCTCTTACAAGAAATTTTAATATATGACAGAGGTCATATGTGTGGTAGTACAAGAGCAATAATATGTACTTTTGTGTAAATTTTGTTGGACAATTGGAAATCATACCACATAAAATGAAATTTAACTCCTACCTCCCACTCTATACTCTCAACTAAATATGAAAATCAAAACTATAATTATTTTAGGGACTGACAAAAGAGTGTATCTTCAGAATATCATGACAAAGATTTGTTATGCAAGAAACATAAAAACAATGAAAAATTGATACATTTGATGATATCAGAGTTGACAATTTCTCTTCTGCCAAGGACAGAAGAGTCATAAATGCTATGTAACATTAATGAAAGTATCTGTCACACACATGTATATAAGAATTTCAGATTTAAAGTACTTTAATGTACTTTAAGATTCAAAATCATAATGGTTTATACATCCACATTTTAAATACCTAAATATTTGATAATAAAAAAGCATTAGTATTCATTAAGAAATTAAACAAAAAGAACCCTCAAATATTGCTAATGTGAGTCTTAATTGGTACAACCAATTTACAAAACAGTGTGTTATTGTATCTTTATTTTTAGGATATGTAATACCAAAATGAACACCCAATTATCAGTGCAGATTTAGTTCTCAGTCATGATACATGTCCATTGTATTTGCCTAAGCTCTTCACTCTAAACCCAAACTTATGGTGTAGGTTCTACCCATGTGTAAAAGTTAAAGCTGTGCTTGTACAAAATAGCTCACTTTTAAATCTAGGTGTATGCCTTCTTTTTTTTTTGTTAATTTGGTTTATACCTGCAACCTGGTCATTCATTTGGGGTACTGGAGCACAATTGTTGTATAAAAAGGAACAAGAGAATGTTAAGAATATTAGTGATCACACAAAGCATACTCTGATTAAATTAAAGCATTGTATTGCCAAGAGTCAATGGGTATACATGAGCAAGATGTGTTTTGATTTTTATTGGCCATAAGAGTTATGCATTAATGCAGCATTTAACATGAGAAAGGTGGCTACCTATTAGGAAGAGGGAAATATTACTGTTAAATGTAATATTTAAGCCTTTAATAATTGTTTCACTCCATCCAATCTGTTACATGAGTTATATTTTCATTTTCTACTCTATGGGGGATCATGAGTACTTTTCTCCTAAGTTTCTGAAACAAGGTAATGCCTTATTCAAAGCTCAATTTTGGGAAGTAACTCCTGTGACAGATTGAATTAGGTGAAACCCAAAAAGAGGCTATATTTTTTAGCTAGTCCATTGCTGAGGGGTGGGGCCCTTTTGGTTGGATCAGTGAGACATGACAAAGTTGAGTTTCTGCCCTCTTTCTGGGACTTAAATAAATTTAGACACAGAGGAAAAGACATACAGGAAAAGGGAGCTTTGCCATTTTGACCTGGCCATTTGAGAGAGGGAGGACTCCAGGTTCGACTATAGCTATAAAAAGCCAGACAAGCTGAAAGGCTGAGAAATGTCCCAGAGGCTGGAATCAGTAGAGCAGAGAGGCTTGTGAAGAGGTCCCTGTGGGACTGGACACAAGGAGCAGCTCAAGCTTGAGTAGATGAGCTCTGCCATGTGCCTGATCACTGCATGCAAGACACCAGGATAACCAGTAGATGAAGTTGGTTAAAAGGCATCTCTGATGGTGCCTTGATTTTGGCCTCAAAACTGTAAGCCAAATAAAATTTCCATTATAAAAGCCATTCAACTTCTGGTGCTCTGCATCAGCAGACCTTTGGTAAAATAGGACAGAAATTGGTACCTGGAGAGTGGGTTTTGTGCTGCTTGCAATTAACAAAAACTTTGGAATGGCTTTTTAAGGGAAATTTTTTGAAGGTATTGTGAGCTAATTGACAGAAAAAACCTAGATTATTTTGAAAAGTGTGTTGGTAAAAATACAATTGCAGAAAATAGCTCTGATAAAGCCTTGGACAGAAATGATGAATGTATTATTGGAAATTGGTGGAAAGGTGATCTTTGTTTTAAAGTGGCAGAGAACTTGGCAAAATTGACTCCTGATGTTAGATGGAAGGTAGAATTTGAAAAAGTGAGCTTAGATATTTAGCTGAGGAAACTTCCAAAGCAAAAGTGGAAAATGTGGCCTGGCTTCTTCTTGCAGCTAATAATAGGATGTGAGAGGATAGAGATAAGTTAAGAACCGAACTCCTGGGCACGAAGAGATGAGAAATTGATTGTTTGGGAAATTCTGAGCTTCTGAAAAACAAGCCCCCCAAGGATAGTGCCCATATAAGGACTTAACTACTCTTGGAACTAGACAGCCATTTCCTGGCAAGTCATAATTGGAAATGCATTTATACAGGAAGGTCTTGTGAAAAGTCTTACTGTTTGACACTTTGGAAGCCTGTGAAATGCATGCAGAAGTGACAAACTATCTGCAAAATCTATATGAATGAAATCAGTGTCATCCTGGAATAAAAGGCACAGAGAGAGGGGAGATTGAAGGAAAAAATGGCTTCAAGAGGAAAACCATGGAAACTGAGGTCTGGTCTTGGGACATCTTCTTAGGCTAGGAGAGGGATCCCATCCATGTGTACAGAAAGGGTGAGTTTGCCCTGCATTTGAAGAGAGTGAATCTTTCAGACACTTGTTCAGGGAGAGTTTGTCTGCCCCAGGCTACAAAGAGGTGAAGCATTTCCCACATGGTTGGGGAGTTAGGTCATCCCCTCACTTCTCTGAGGGGTCGGGCCTACTCAGGATAGATTAGAGAGAGTTAGTTTGGGCCTCCATGCCAGAGATTAGGGAGAATATTGCCACCATCCCACTGTACTAAGTGAGCTGAGATTGTCTCCCAGAGTTTGGGGAAAATGTCATCACTGTAATGTTCTTGGAAGGTGAGGACTAGAGCTTGGCCACCACCAGATGCTTGATGAGGATAGAACTGAGAAGATTGCCACTAGGAAAGCCCAGGAAGGGGTGGGCCCTTGTGAGGGCCCCAGGAGAAGAAGACATTGTGCTAAGGATGACTCTCAGACTGTAAAAATTAATGGAGTATGTTTGGAACCCATGACCCCTGTTTTCTTCCAACTTCTCCCTATGGCAATGTAAATGTTTATACTATGTCTGTCAATCTTTTTATATTGGAAGCAGATAAGTTGTTTTCTAAATAAGTTGCTTTCTAAGTTTCACAGGTCTACATCCAGAGGGAAATGTTGCCCCAATAAAATATTCATGTCTATAACGGATTTTTATGAGATTTTGTACTTAGCATTGTTACTGGAATGACTTAAAGTTTTTGGAATATTGTGATGTAATGAATGCATTTTATAGATGGAAAGTACATTTACTTTCAGGATTCAGAAGGTGAAGTATGACAATTTGAATTTGGTGAATCACAAAAAGAGAATATAATTTTGAACTAATCCATTCCTGTGGGTTTGGGGCAATTTTGATTGGGCTATGTCAGTGAGTTGTGATACATGTTGAGTTTCTGCCCTCTTGCTGGGCCTTATATAAATGTAGACAGAGAGGAAGAAACACAAGGAAAAGTAAGCTTTGCCATTTTGACCTGGCCATATGAGAAAGAAGTTTCAGATTTGTCTACAGCTACAGAAAGTCATAGGAACCTTGAGAGACTGAGATAAGTTCCAGAGGCTGGAATCAATAGAGCACAGAGACACAGAAGGGGCTCCCACTGAGCTTGACCCAAGGAGCAGCTTAAGCCTGAGGATGTGGCAATGTGCTACAATCACCAGTAGCTGACATGTATAAGGAGGCATCTCTGATTGTGCCTTGATTTGAACATTTCATTTCCTAAGAACTGTGAGATTTTACCCCAAAGTAAATTTCCATTATAAAATCAGCCCATTTCTGGTATTTTGCATCAGCAGCCCTTTGGCAAACTAAGATACCTCCCCTAGGAAATAACTTTCAAGCATCTGTCTGCAAATATTAACCCTGTATAACCAAATGAAATTGCAATGAAATTCCCTGAGGGAGCTGGTTTGCAAGACACAGTTAATCCTCTCATGACTCACCCCCATAACTTCTACTTTCTTCCAGACCTACAAGCAGATGCAAGTCTCAGCAAACCCAAATAAAAGTGAGATACAATCTGGTGACAGTGAGGAGGTGCTGTACATTTGAAAATAACTGCATGCTTTTACCAATTTATATAGAAAGGATCCAGGGGAATATGTGTGGCACAGGATGATATGAGTACAGGAAAATAGAGTAAGGAACATAAAGTTGTATCCGGCTGAATTTATTGATTTGGACCTACTATGAAGTTATTGTGAATTTAGTGTTTTAGCTAGAGGGGTTATAAAATGGTCTAACAATTTGTTGCATTGGTTAGCTGAAGCGTGGACCAAAAGTTGGACTACATTTTCAAAATTCCAGAATTGCCCTGCTATCATACTGATGAGTGGATATGAGGATCCAAAGGCTTATAGAGATTGAAATATTAGAGTGGATTTATCATTTATGAACAGCACATCTATGTGAATAATGTCTAGAGGACAAATCTTTCACCAGGACTGTGAGGAATAAATTTGTGAGAGCAATTCCATTAGCCTGAAGAGCTCTGTGTTTGTCCTTCTCTGTATGTCAGATACTACCATAGGAACTGCTGCCCCTGAGCTTGGATCTTTAAATACAACAGGGATGATCAGATTCCAGGTTGTCAGAAGTCAAGTGACAGCATGTAAATGCCAAGGACACGTTTGTCATGGTACCATAGTGAATAGCAGAATCAAAACAGAAGTCAGAATAGTCTGACTTTCAGGGACATATGGTGTTGGCTAGTTGATCATGAGTTAAGTGTAAGTAAAATAGCTGGGAAGTATAAAAAATTCATAATTGATACGTATATGCAGAAGAGCCCTAGGTCAAACTAATAGAAGTCTATCTTCAGAAAAACCGAAATTCGTGGCCCTTCTAACAATTCTGTGATGTTTGAATAAAGGGAATGTCAGATCCCCTTGGAGAAGGACCCTGGAACATAGACAAAATGTATTATATTAATTTACCCCCCAGCATTCCCCAAAGGCACCCATTTAGTAGCCTCTAGAACTGCCTTTACTAAGGAAAATATTATAGCAAAAGCATTACTAGAAGCATCTTCCTCCCCCTCTTTATCCTCCACTTCTCCCTAAATTCCTTTCTCTGTTCCATATGTCCTTCTTCCCTTCCTTTCTCTTCCTTTACTTTTTCTTGAATTTATTCCCGCATTCCTCCCTCCCTCTCTTCTTTCCATCCTTTCCTCTTCCTCCACTGGGATTTTGATTCCTACAAAATGGAAAAACTAAAGAATGCCCTTAATTTATAAACATGCAAGAACAAAAACAATACTGCATTCCTGGAGAGATTGCAGAGCTTAGAGAAACTAACAAGGATTTGAAGAAAGCAGAAGTAGTGATTACCAGCAAATCCCCATTCAATTATCCTATTTGGCCTGCACAGAAACCAGATGGATCTTAGCAGATGACAGTGCTATCATCAAATGGAAGTGGTACATACAAGATCAGTTTTGAGTAGGCACTAAAGGCACAAGTAAGTCACATGAGGAAATAGACCAAATGCCAATGTTCCCCCTCATGCTACATTACTTTCTCTGTTCCAACCCACCGCTTTTGCCTCTTGGGGAGTTCCTTATGATCAGTTGACCGAGGAAGAGAAAACGTGGCCCTGGTTTACAGACAGTTCTACACGATATGCAGATACTACATGAAAGAGCACTGCTGGAAACCTACAGCTACTTTTTTTGGGCATCCTTGAATGACAAAGGTGATGGATATGCTCCCAGTGGGAAGAAATATGAACATTGCACCTGGTCCATTTTGCTTGTAAGGAAAAGTAACCAAAGATGCATGTGAATATATGGGCTCCTGCCAATGGTTAGGCTACATGTTCAGAGACTTGGAAGGAACATGTTTTGAAAATAGTGACAAAGGGATCTTGGGGAGAGGTATGCAGATAGACTTTTTAACCAATTCTGCACAGATTAACCATTAGCTTTCCATTCTCTAACCTCATTTTGATTTCTGGTGACATATATTCTAATTATTAATTCCATGTGTTTATATAATATAGTTAGTTCATAATAGCCCAGTCATACAGTATTTGTCCTTTGGTGTCTGGCTTGCTTCACTAACATAACGTCCCCCAGGTTCATCCATGTTTTTATATGCTCCACAACTTAAATTTTTTTACCATTGCATAATATTCCATCGTGTGTATACACCACAATTTGTTTAACCATTCTTTAGTGATGGGAACCTAGTTTGTTTCCAACTTTTGGCTATCATAAATAATGTCACTATGAACATTGGTGTGCAGATGCCTATTCCTATCACTACTCTCAGTTCTTCTAACGAAAGTATTGCCAGGTCCCATGGCAAGTCTACAATAACTTTCGTAGGAACTGCCAAACAGTCCTCTACAGTGGCTGCACCATTCCACATTCCCACTAAGAGTGAATGAGCATTCCTATCTCTCCACATCCTCTCCAACATTTACTTTTCTGGCTTTTTAATAGTGGCCAGTCTAATAGGTGTGAAATGATATCTCATTGTCATTTTGATTTGCATTTCCGTAATCACTAGTGATTTGAAAATTTTTTCATGTGTTTCATCATCATTTATATTTCTTCTTAGGACAATTGTCATTTTAAGTTTTTTGATCATTTTTTATTCAGATAGTTTGTCTTTTTATCGTTGAGTTGTACGTCTCTATATATATCATGGATATTAAACCCTTATCAGATATGTGATTGTCAAATAATTTCTCCCATTGAATTTGCTGCCTTTTCACCTTTTTTACAAAGTCCTTTGATGTGCAAAAGTGTTTAACTTTGAGGAGGTCCAATTTATCTATTTTTTGTTGTTGTTGTTCATGCTTTGTGTGTAAAGTTTAAAAAACTATGGCCTACCACAAGATCTTGAAGTTTTCCTATAGTTTATTCCAGGAAAATCATTTTGGGTAGGATTGACATCTTAACAATATTATTCTTCCAATTCATGAACATGGAATGTCCTTCCATTTCTATAATGTATTTTTAATCTTATTCATTGTGTCTCTGATTCCCATAAGTTCTGTTACTTTTTTTTTTTGCAGGCTTTCAATTTGTTCTTCATGCTCACCCAGTGTCCATTTAATATCACTTACCTCTTTAGTCATATTTTCATTAAATTTTTTAAATGTTTTATGAGAGTTCTGTGATTATCATTGATTAATTGTTTTAAATCCTGTACCTCCTCAGGATGCATAACTTGTTCCTTAGGCTCTGCCATCTCTTCCAGTTTCCTAGCTCAGATTGTAATTTTTTGCTGATGTCTAGGCATCTGAATATTTTGGTGAATTTACTCTGAAGGCCAATTTCTCTCCATTGGCTATTGTTTTTTATCCACACAGTTCTTCTTTAATATTTGGTTCAATGTTTTTTAAGTCTTCAAAATTGTCCAGCTTAAGTTATCATAATCGTGGCAGGGACTCACTAATGGGGCTGAGATTTTCTCCCAGGAGTTAGAGTATAGAGAGAATCAAAAGCAGTTTTTTTTTTCATCCAGTTTCCAGACAGGACAGCAGATGGTGCTTGTCTGCTCATCTTTCAATGGAGCTGTTTCCATCTACATTTTTCTGTCCCTTGGTCTGCTCAGAGCTGAGATTCAAAACTGGTTCTGCTGACTGAATTCATTGAAGAAAAGGTCCCCCATCTCCCCTCCTTTTTCCCTTCTAACAGCTGAC
>JAQZBX010113976.1:0-10062 GCA_029593785.1 Cabassous unicinctus
GGCATTCTTGTCTTGTTCCAGATTTTTAGAAGGAAATCTTTCAGTCTTTTACCACTGAGTACAATGTGAGCTGTGGGTTTTTCATGCCCTTTATCAGCTGAGGAAGTTTCCTTCTACTTCTATTTTTCAAAGTGTTTTTATTAAGAAAGGATGCTAAATTTTGTCACATGCCTTTTCTGTGTTAATTGAGATGATCATGTGTTCTTTTTTTCCCCCTTCGTTTTGCCAATGTGGTATATTACGTTAATTGATTTTCTTATGTTGAATCACCCCTGCATAGCTGGGAGAAATCTCACTTGACTATGATGCGTAATTTTCATAATGGGCTTTAGGATTTGGCTTGCTAATATTTTGTTGAGGATTTTTGCATCTATACTCGTAAGAGAAATTGGTCTGTAATTTTCTTTATCATCTTTATCTGGCTTTGGTATTAGGGTAATGTTGGCTTTGTAGAATGTGTTAGGTAATGTTCCTTCCAGTTCAACTTTTTGGAAGAGTTTGAGCAAGACTGGTATTAATTCTTCTTGGAATGAATGGTAGAATTCAACTGTCAAGCCATTTGGTCTTGGGCTTTTATTTGTTCTGTGGTTTTTGATGACTGAATCAATCTCTTTACTTGTAACTGGTCCTTTGAGATGTTCTATTTCTTCTAGAGTCAGTATAGGTTGGTCATGTGTTTCTAATAATTTGTCCATTTCATCTAGGTTGACTAATTTTTTAGCATAGTTGTTCATAGTATCTTCTTACGAGCCTTTTTATTTCTGTAGAATGTTCCCCCTTTCATTTCTGATTTTATTTATTTACATCTTCTCTCTTTTTTTTCTTTGTCAGTCTAGCTAAGGGTTTGACAATTTTATTGATCTTTTCAAAGAATCAACTTTTGGTTTTGTTAATTCTTTTATTATTATTATTCTCTATTTCATTTATTTCTCCTCTAATCTTTATTTCTTTCCTTCTACTTGCTTTGGGTTTAGTTTGCTGTTCTTTTTCCAGTTCCTCCAAGTGTGCAGTTAGGCTTGTGTGTGTGTGTACAGTTAGGTCTTTGATTTTAGTTCTTTCTTCTTTTTTTAATGTAAGCACTTAGGGCTATAAATTTCCCTCAGCCAGTTTTGATGTATTGTGTTCTCATTGTCTTTTGTCTCAAGATATTTACTGATTTCCCTTGCAATTTTTTCCTTGACCCATGACTATTTAAGAGCATGTTATTTAACTTCCATATATTTGTGGAGTTTCCAGTTCTCTGCCTGTTATTGATTTCCAGCTTCATTCTATTATGGTCAGAGACAATGGACTTTGTATAATTTCAGTCTTTTAAAATGTATTGAGACTTGTTCTGGGACCCAACATGTGGTATATCCTGAAGAATGATTCAAGCGCACTTGAGAAAAATGTATATCCTGCTGTTTTGGGGGTGCAATATTCTATATATGTTTGTTAGGTCTATTCCATTTATATTATTCAAGTTCTCTGTTTCCTTATTGTTCCTGTCTAGATGTCCTATCTATTGATTAGTGTGGTGCATTGAAATCTCCAATTATTATTGTAGAGACGTCTATTTCTCCCTTCTGTTTTGCCTCATGTATTTTGGGGCACCCTGGTTAGGCACATAGATATTTATGATTGCAATTTCTTCTTGGTGGATTGCCCCTTTTTATTAATATACAGTGTCCTTCTCTGTCCTTGTAACAGCTTTTGATTTAAAGTTTATACTGTCCAATATTAGTACAGCTACCCCAGCTCTTTTTTGGTTACTATTTGCATGGAGTATCTTTTTCCATCCTTTCACTTTCAATCTGCCTTTGTCTTTGAGCCTAAGGTGAGTGTCTTGTAAACAACATATAGTTGGATCATGCTTTTTTATTCATTCTGCAAATTTGTCTTTTGATTACAGTGTTATCATGGTAAGTAAAGGCCGTACTTACTTCAGCCATTTCATTCTTTGGGTTTTATATTTCAAATTTTTTTTTGTCTCTTTTTTCCTTTATAGCAACCTCCTTTTTGTATACTTAATCTTTTGTGATGTATCTAACTGATCCCTTTCTCATTTGTGTGTGTGTGTGTATTTAAAATACTTTCTTTGTGGTTACCCTGGGATTTGTATTACACAACCTGCATCTCTAAGTTACTACCTTGAAAACATACCAACTTAGCTTAAATAGCATACATGTTCTCTGCTCCCCATCCGTGTTTCCCCTCTTTATGTTGCTTTCTTCCCACATTATCTCTTTATATTTTGCATGTCCATTATCAGGAAATATGACTTTTTCTTAATGGTATTCTGATTCTTATAGTAATTACAGTAATATTGTATATTGAGGATACAGTACTATTGAGTTTTGCATTTATCCTTTTAGTTACCTTTAGTGAAAATCTTCATATCTTCACACTACTTCAAGCCACTATCTCCTGTCTTTTCCTTTTAACCTGCAGAACTCCCTGTAGGAATTCTTGTAGGGTAGGTCTTTTGTTGATGAATGCTCTCAGTTTCTGTTTGCCTGTGAATATTTTAAACTCTCCCTCAATTTTGAAGGGCAGTTTTGCCAGATAAAGAATTTGGGGCTGGCAGTTTTTCTCTTTCAGTACCTTAAATATATCATACCACTGCCTTTTTGCCTCCATGGTTTCTGATGAGAAATAGGTACTTAGTCTTGTTGAGGATCCCTTGTATGTAATCAATTGTTTTTCTCTTGCTGCTTTCAGAATTCTCTATCTTTGGCATTAGACATTCTAATTAACACATGTTTTGGATTAGGTCCATTAGGGTCTATTTTGTTTGGAATATGCTGTGCTTCTTGGGCATGTATACTTATGTCTTTCATAAGAGTTGGGAAATTTTCAGCCATTTTGTCCTCAAATATTATTTCTGCCCCCCTTCCCTTCTCTTCTTCTTCTGGGTCACCCATGATGCATATGTTTGGATGCTTCATGCTGTCACTCAAATTCCTGCTCAATTTTTTCTATTCTCTTCTCTATCTTGTCTTCTGACTGCATGATTTCAATTGTTCTGTCTTCTAGTTCACTGATTCTTTCTTCTGCCTCTTAAAATTTGCTGTTGTATGCCTCTAGTGTATTTTAAATTTCCATTATTATGCCTTTCATCTCCATAATTTGTTTTTAGCTTTCAAATTATTCTTTATGCTCACACATTGTCTTCTTAATAGCTTTCAGTTCTATATCCATATTTTCCTTCATCTCCTTGATTTAGAGATCTGTTTGATCTTGTATAGTTGTTCCAAATTCTGTTTCTCCTCTGAAGTTTTAATTTGTTCTCTTGACTGCACCACATCTTCCAGTTTCTTAGTATGGTTTGTAATTTTTTGCTGATGTCTGGGCATCTGGGTTTTTTTTTAATGTGTTAACTCTGAAGGTCCTTTTCTCCCTCTTGACTAGGATTTGACTATTGATTGCCTTTGCATTAAGGCTCTTCTTTGACACCTGGTCCAGTTTACTCTGGACCTTTAGAGTAGTTCATATTTAATTGTTCAAATTTTCTCAGCTCTTCCTCAGTTCCTTGCCCTGGATATGTGGTACAATTTAAGATTACACTTTTCATGCAATTGTTTCATTTCCAGGATAACAATTCCTTTCCTCTGTTCCTTCTCCAGAAATCTTGATCCTATTCTGTTTGTTTCTGTGCAGAATTTTCTCCCCAGCTCCTATGATGTATTTAAATTCTTTCCCTCATTCAATGTCCCCTTTTCCTTTCACTTTTCAGTTGAGACCCATCCTGTCTTTAGCAGCTCAGTTCCGCCCCACTCCACCTTTTTTTTTTTATCTAGAAGACTTTTCTGCCACCAGTTTCTTCCCTAGTAGGGTGTTCCACCCCTTGGAATACAGATTGGGTCAATCCAGAAAGGATCATTTTGCT
This sequence comes from Cabassous unicinctus, assembly GCA_029593785.1. Lineage (NCBI taxonomy): Eukaryota > Metazoa > Chordata > Mammalia > Cingulata > Chlamyphoridae > Cabassous > Cabassous unicinctus. The sequence continues at coordinate 3,869 of JAQZBX010113976.1, forward strand.
TTTAGGTGGTCCAGCAAGCAGAGACTGGACTGAGTGTGCACACCTCGTCAACAGTTCTGCCACAGCCTTGTCTTTTTTTTTTCCTCCTGGGGGCCCTTTTTTCTGTGGCACTCCTCAGTGGCTTGTGTTCTGTCCTGGGTCTCTGTGAACTTGGGTCCCTGTGCCTGAATATGCATGGGTTCTAACTCACTACTGTGAATGACTCTCTGGTCTGTATCATGGCAAGAGGGACCAAGACTGTGCTGCCTCTGTGCAACTCAAAAGCTGTATGGGGACTGAGTGAGGGAAAAGGGTCTGGATTGGCAAGTCCATGAGGGAAATCTCTTACCTGATCTTGGAGATTTTCTTTTTCTTCAATTCAGTGTTTCTGGAATCCTTCTCCCATCTCTATCATCCTTCAGAGTTCAAATCAAATGGGATTTGTCCTTTTATTTCAATGCCTTAATTCTTTACCTTTATGTAACACTTTTCAGAATGAGCTGGATGTCCTTGTTCAATGGTGAAGTTTTTTATTTTTTCAATCATTACAACTCCGTGGAATGAATTAAAATATAAATGTGTTTGTGTAGGTATCATTTCACTTCATTGCCATCTTTTTTTTTATGTTGAAAATGGTCTCATCTTTGGCCAAGGAGAGCCTGTGTGTGTGTGTGTGTGTGTGTGTGTATGTGAAGCATTTAATTTCACTGAAATCATTCTGACACTGAAACAGTTCCATCTTGGCCAATGAGAGCCCCTCTGCGCTGTCTCTTCCACACCGTGGACACGGCCCCAACGGCCCCAACGGCCGTGTCTTGGATCATTTGTATATTTCCTGCCCAGTTCTGGGGATCTATTTCTCCAAATATCCCCATTCCTTGTTCCTTTTAGTGGTTGATGGTACTTAGGGGCCATAATCTGGGCAGTAGAGGTATTCACTGCCACCAAGTGGTTATTGCTTCTAGGTCTCTACAGGGGAGAAAATGAGGAAAGGCATATTTTTTCAGAAAGAGATAAAGGAATCATGAATTTATACAGACACAGAAGATGACATACCATCTAATTTCATTCATGCAAATGTCCATAATAAGGAAATCTATATAGACAGAAAGTAGACTAGAGGTTGCTTATAACTGGAGAGGGTGGGGGTGAAGGATGGGGGAGTGATAGCTGAAGGATATGGAGTTTCTTCTAGAAGAGATGAAAATGTTCTGAAATTGACTGTGCTAATGCTTTTACATATCTGTGAATATACTTAAAAACCACTGAACTGTACATTATAAATGGGTGAATTGTATGGTATGTCAATAAAGTTGTTAAAAACTATCAAATAAGATTACATCGTTCTCCTAGATATGTTTCCTAATAGATTCTGAAACAGGAAATTTGAGGTTCTAATTCCTAGCTCCAAGTCACTCGCTAACTGGCTTGGAGCCAGGCATAACGCTTGGTGCCTCTGCCAATACCTGTGGGAAAAACTACAAGTACAGCAGCAGAAGTCATGCACCAATGTCATTCCCTATCTGAGCAGCTTCTAAGTAAAACTGTACCATTTTTCTCTTTAAAAAAAAAGTTATAGAAAGATTGAGAGGTAAAGATTTTTGTTTGTTTTTTATTATTGATATAGTGAAAATGCTCTAATGATTGAAGTGATGAATGCACAATTATGTGATTATGCCAAATATCACAGGTTGTACACTTTGTGTGAATTGTATGCTTTATTAACAATGTGACAATAAAATTGATTTGTTTTTAAAAAACATTAAAAGATTTGAGGTTAAATAATGGACTGTGAGTGACTTTGAAGGGAAATCACTACCTTTAAGATTTTTTTTTAATCTACATTTTGAATTGCTACAACTCCCAAAATATTAGGTAAAACACCCACCAAGGTAATAAAATTGGATACTTATTAAGGCAGTGGCTTCCACACATGGCTGCACTATGGAATCATCTGTGAATCAAACACTGGGTTTGATTGGTCTGGGATGTAATCTGGGCATCAAGATTTTTAAAAGCTCCCCACGTGATTCTAGTATGTACCAAAGATTAGGAACCACTGAGTTACAGCAAGCATTTGCCCACCTTTTTTCATTTCAAATACTAATATTTCAAATCACTAAATTGTAGTCTCATCCTTCCAAAGAGCTGACATCTGAACAAGTGGAGTAAGTGGAAAATGCATAATGCTTATCCATCCACAGATGCCCTGCCATCTGCCCGCAGCATGTAGCATCAAATCACATGATCCATCCTTCTCAACTTTTAAGGCATGAAGTGTCCCCCTCCCCACTCAGGCCCTTGAAGCCCATAAAGGAAGACCCTTGCCCACCTTTCCTGCCTCGTCTCACATGTTCCACCCCACACCTGCCGCCCTTCGCCCACTCCATCCTCCAGAGGACTGAGGTTGCCTGACTGGGTCCTGGTCTTCCACAAACCTGGACGCTGGCGGATGCTCTTCTCCATCAGAAATGCCCTTTCCCCTGTGGGCTCCGAGCAGACTCCTGAGTGCCCAAGACACCACCATTAGTTCCCCTCTCTGCGTACCTTGTCCATACCTCTATTTCAACAGTGACCGCGTTGTTTAAAATGGCTTGCTTGCGTGTCCCAGAACGACTACCAGGGATGTGCCCTGAGTCTTACTCATACTACATCTTCAATGACTGGCACACAATACATGCCACCTGTACGGCCAGCTCTAGCTCTCTGAATGCAAGTCCAAACTTTAAAATACTAAACAAGTCCTCCCCCTCAAAAAAGTGAAGACTTTTGAAACATAAAGATTGAAAAGCAATGACAGATATTATATCCTAATGGCAGTAAAATTAAAAAAGGGAAAATGGATTCAACTGACATATAACTAGAAGCTGTTTTCCTCTAAAGTGACAACTGGGTGGGGGGAAGGGGACTAAAGTTTTAAGCTGCTTTTTAAATTGTAATAACATATATATTCAGCAGCAAGCAAAGCCACGGTGTTTTATGGGCTTCAAAGACACAGTGGCCTCTGAAGACACCACCAAACATTAAAGAGAGGAATCTGATTCCCCCTTTGATATGAAGCCTAGAAGCCAGGCACACAAATGATGGCCGCGTTTTCCTTTCTTTTCATTTCACCAAGACCCTCATTCATCAATGCCTAAAAAAAGAACTGGATCTAGGATTCCTCCTTTCTGCCTTGCATAAGCTTACGGGCTCTCTGCACTTCTCTATTTGTCACCCTGCCTCCAGACTATGCGTTTCACTAACAATATGGAGCTAGGTAAGGAGTAATGTTGTGACAGGTAGTGGTGGTTGGTTCCCCAACAGTGTTTCTTCCTTGCTTGCAGAACCCCAATTTTGTCCTTCAGGAACAGGAGGAGTATGGGTAAATTGAGGATGTAGACAAAACTGGAATTAACCACACCTGGAACCAGCCCACCTCCATATGCTTGGTTAGGTGAAATAATAACACTAATTGCTGAAGTCACCTACCGTTGGATTTTCTAGTGCCTAAACAGCCAAAGCATCCTGACATAAATGCTTGTAAAAAATTGCATTTGAAAAGAAAATGAGAAAAGATGATCTAGAATAACAGAAACAAAGAAACAAAAAAAACGAACACCTCAAAAATATGACAAAGCATGTCTTCAGTCCAAAACACCAGTTGCATAATTATGGAATCATGAAAACCTGGCTTAAGAGCAGTTCAAATAGCAAAGATCTAAGTGACTTACTAGTGGGGCTAAGTAACCCAACATTACAACATTATGACATAGCTGAGGAAAACACACAGGCCTTTTAGGTAATGTTACAGCAGTATAGGCTCAAGAACATGATGGCAAAATCTTTTAAGGCCCAGCACTGATCATCACACTTCTCAAATAAATTAGACATACAATGTTAAAAGGGTCACTGGAAACCAGGAGAGTACCAAAAACAGGGCATACAGGGGCGTGGAAGATGTGAAGACCACAGCATCTGAGGACGGGCAGAAGGAATAACAGACGCACAGTCTGGAACATGGAAGACTGAAGGGGGCGCAGTGGCTATTTTCAAGGGCTAGTGGATAGTGAAGTCCATTTTTGCTGAGATCAAGTAAAGACTGAGTGCCCATCTGTCACGGACATTCTAGAGCAGTGTGATGGTTAGGCTCATGGTCAACCTGACCAGGCAATGGTGTCCAGTTGTTTGGTCAAGCAAGCGCTGACCTAATTGTACTGTGAGGGCATTTCCTGGACTTAAATTATCAGTGAGCTGATTGCATCTACAACTGATTACATCTATTATCAACTGAGGAGACTGCCTTCAGCAATGAGAGGCATCTCATCCAACCAGTTGAAGGTCTTAAAAGAAGAAGTGATTTCAGAATTCAGGGAGAGAATTCCCATCTCTACTTCAGCCAGACAGCTTCTCCTGGGGAACTCATCAAGGACCTTCATCAGGGTTCCTGGTGTGCTGCCTGCCCTACAGAATTTGGACCTGTGCATCCCCACAGTCATGTGAGACAATTTTATAAAGTCTCATAATATATACAAATATGTCCTGTGGGTTCCGTTTCCTTAAAGAACCCTGACTAATACTAACAGTATTTCCCAGAGAGTAGTACACACGCGACTGTGTGTACATGAGGTGATTGTAAATGGTACTTGCACTTAGTTGTTACATATTTATTTTGATGCATGTTACAAATAAATAGATGCATACATTTAGCTAGCCATCAAACCCATGGATTCATGAATATTGCAGGATAAACAAAAGTAACAATTCAAAGAAAAACATTAAGTTAATTATATTACAAGTGGAATAAGAAAATGGCAAAAATCATCACAGTATCACAAAATGTCTGAATCTTGGATTTGCTATGCTCTGTGGGGATTCTTGCATTGAACACACTGAAACTAAAGTTCTTCCTTTACCAAAGTTGTCATAATAGTCAGTGATTCTCTGGAAACGTGGTAATTTATAACCACATTTTCAAACAGCTTTCACAGTAAAATCCAGGAACTAAAATTATCGTTTTCAGTAACATCTTAGTAACACTGATTTTTAATAGCTATCACCATAAAATGATGTCTGGAACTCTCACATATCTAATCATTAATCACAAAAGACTCACATTCTTGCATTTAATGAACATTTATTGGGTGCCTCCTATGGGTCAGACACTGCAGTAGACACAAATCTGAAAGTAAATGTGCAAGTTTTCGTTTCAAACACCAAATGATAACTGGAGTAAAAAAATTTAAATATTTAAGGTAAATTACCAGAAGAAAAAAGAATGTCTTTACTGCCAGGTTCATTAAAATACATATATATATCCATATATATATATGATATATATATATATCATATATATATATATCATATATATTTATCATATATATTTCTAATATAACTGAAGCTCAAAACTATTCTCTGAGCTCCACACACAAAAAATTCTAGACACATGAAACAGCTTTATATTTCAAATGTTTCCAGTAAGCAATGTCCCCCGCTCAATGCCTGATGCCCCTGCTCTAATATATTATGAAGCTTACTGAAGCCCTAAAGAAATCTTGTGATGTCTTTGTGGAAAGTCCACCCACCTCTGCCTTCAGGCACAGTGTGGCAGGCATAATCTTACAGTGCCAAAAAAGCGATGGGCTCTCTGAAGGAAATGGTGTCACAGTACACAACTGGAGGCATTCTTACCAACTAACAGAAGCCTGACCTTTTCCTTCCTTTTCCAGCTCCTGAGGCCAAGAAGTACTTTACATTTTAATAATCAAATAACAAGTGACATCTAAGATGTACAGTACCCTAAAGAAACAAAGCTTAAACCCTTGTCCCCTGTAGACATTTTCCCACAAGTCCATCTATAAAGGGATTCCTTTCAAGGTCTCAGGAAAAAAAGCCACAGCCTGAAGTGTTCCCCCTACCTCCTGTGTGTGTTCTTTGTAGACCTGCAGCGGCCCGGTGGCTTTGGCGGTGTCCCAGAGCTGCAGCGAGCCGTCGCCACTACAGGTGATGAGGACATGTTCGTTGTTCTCACTCCACGTCACATCAAACAAACCATCGTTCCAGTCAAAGCTACACCAGGGAAATTCAACAAAAATAACAGTGATGAGATATAGATATAGATACCTACACACTTACATAGGCAGCTGAACAAAAGAGAATGACAATCACCATTTTACAGTTTATCAAGTGTTTTTTACAGTTTATCAAACACTATTTTAACACACGCTATCTCATGT
>JAQZBX010113977.1:0-10057 GCA_029593785.1 Cabassous unicinctus
AATATATGACTAGTAACAAGATTGATGGATCATATAGCAGTTTTATATTTAGTTTCCTGAGGAACTGCCAAATCATATTCCACAGATGATGCACCATTTTACACTCCCACTAACAGTGAAGGAAGAGGTCCTATTTCTCCATATCCTTTACAGCACTTGTAGTTTTCAGCTGTTTTTAAATAATGGCCTTTTTTTTTTTTCATTGTCAAATGTTTATTGATTTGCTATTTACAGATAATCTCCATCATTCACACAAATTAAAGATTTAAATTTTGAAGGCTTCATTAAAACAAATACATGTACTTGCAAATAAAGATTTGGGGAGTGGAAGTAGCGCAGTGGTTGAGTTCCTGCTTCCCATGTACAATGTCCTAGGTTTTATTCCTAGTACCTTCTTATATTAAAAAATATATATATAACTGATGTATTATAATCTGCAATACTATTTAATTTTTTATCACCTTTAGCAGATAAATTTTTAGCTGAATTCCTTATAAAACTAATAGCAAAAATGAAGCAGAGGACAACTCCTGCCCACTGGGCCCAAAGCATTTGGCCTTAATATGGAGAGTTAAGCAAATCCCTTTACCTCTGTGGGTTTCTATTATCCTCCTTAATGAGGAGAGTTGCTCTAGATTAACATTTGCCTCATTTTCACACTTTGCAGAGAACCCTCTAGTGGTTTATTTACTAAAACCTAACGCAGTTCCTGGGGTTTAATTAAAAAGATTTTTTTTAAAATTTCCAGGTAACGTACTGCATTTCTTGAGTCTTAATAATTAGGAGGCATTCTTTAAACCTTTTCTACATTGCTCTATAAGGCCAAAAACATTCAAAAGGAATATGGGGTTTGAGAAATTAGATTTTCTCTTTGAGTCAAGTTTGAAGACCCTTCAAAGACTATTTTTGGCACCACTAGAATAGAAGTGAGGGTGAAATTGGCCTTATATTCTAAATAGTGAAAGAGCAATTTGCCATAATCTACTCTTTGAAAAACCTCCTAAGAGTGGCTGTTACAGAACAAGTGTCTTGTAAAAGGGAGAATAAAAAACTCACTTCTTTCAGAGACCACAATCACTGATGTACTTTCACTCTAGAAAGCACATTTTTCTTCCCATTTTTAAAACATTCATTCATTGTTTCCAAGATTCCCATTTAAATATTTTTAGAGTAACATTTGCTAAGGAAACTGAAGAAAAGACCAGGAAATATGGAAATTTTATGGTAGGAATAGATATGTCCTGCCTGGCTGTGGCTGGTATTGTGAAAATCAAATACGGGAACATGAGAGCACCTTCAGAACAAGAATACTTCTATGTAATTATTAGTCATCCCTTTCTGTTTCCAAAGCAAATAGTCAAGCAGATTAATAATTACATAAAGAAAAGGGGGGGGAAAAGGGAGATAGTTATCCAAAATACTTTGGCAAGAATGGTTTTCTTTTTCTGCTGAAAAGCAGGAAAGATGTGAGTGTTATTTCCTACATGCTTCCTCTAGGTTCTCCTATTTGCTGTTCCGTCCCCATGAAAAGGTGGTGATGTAAGTAGCAGAGGATAGTCTGTCTGCTCTCGCTCTGCCTCTGTATCTGTGTGTACGTGTGTATCTAAAGCTTCACTCTGTCCATTTCTAGTCTCATTACTAAGTGGAAACCTGAATACGGTTTTCTTAAAATTGCCGTGTTATACTAACCAAATTTTCACCTTTCCTTGTCTTCTTTTTCAACCTAGCATGACAGAAAACCAATGTTAGTGAATTTATTTTTGGTTATACCAAAGATTACAAAAATAAGCTATCAGGCAATTAGATCTTTGCTTAAGGAAAACCAGATTTTGGACTAAATTACCATTTCCACAAATAGCAGGAGAATCACTAAATGCAAACACAGTATATTGCAAAATTAAGATAGTATTGTTCCTCATATGACACTGTACAAGAAAACCTTATCTCCACTCCCAATTATTTCTGATGAAGATATCATTAAGTATTTTGACCAAAATCCAGGGATGGATGCAAGCAATAGTTACAATATTATACAAGGCTTAAGAAAACAATGTTGCCTTTGAATTACATAATTTTTACAGGTAGTTTTTACCTTAGTTTCATGAATTCTGAATATAACTAGATCACAGTTTGAATCACAGGGTGATGTGAAACAAAGATGCATGTTGTGTTTTTACTTACTATCATTAGAAAGTTATGGGGTATTTTCTTTCAATAGCATAGATGGAACAAGTTTTTATATTGATATTGCTAAAAAGTTGCTTTTATAAATCTCTAACCACCAGTAATTTAAAATTTTGCCGGATTAAGTTGTTTCAGACTAGTTTATTTAGTCATTCCACTTTCACTCCTCAATAGATTTTATGTATTTCTCATATGCTTCTTCACTCATTAGTTCATCAAGTTCTGAAGGATTACTCAGTGTCATCTTGATTAGCCAACCATCTTCATAACAAGATTTGTTAACAAGTCCTGGATTTTCTGCAAGAGCTTCTTTAATTTCTGTTACTTATGCTAACAGAGGAGAATAAAGTTCACTAGCAGCTTTCAAACTTTCCAAAGCATCAAATTCATCTTGTTTGTTCAATTTTGTCCCACCCTCAGGAAGACTACAGTAAACAACATCTCCCAATGCTTCCTGTGCAAAATTGGAGATTCCCACTGTTCCGGTGCCATTTTCTGTTGTTATCCATTCATGTTTGTATATTTTCGCACCGCGAGCAGAGCCGGGCCGCTCCACAGCGTCCGCACGGCGCCCTTGCCCAGCCCCCAGGGCGGCGGCGGGGAGGAGGCCGCCGACGCCCAGGCCCCCCGCAGGCTGCAGAAGGCGACCCGAAGGCTCCTCGCCGCTTGCAGCGCCACGTTGGCAGGGGAGAGAGGGTCGCTACATCGCGATTCCAAATAATGGCCATTATGTAGTGCTTGCCTTGATATCTCATTGCAGTTTTGATCTTCATTTCCCTAATAGTTAATTATATTGAACATCTTTTTATGTGTATTTTGTCCATTTGCATTTCCACTTCAGAAAAATATTTTTAAATTATTTTTACCCATTTTTAATTATGTTGTTTGATGCTTTGTCATTAAGTTGTATGATTTCTTTATATAACATGGAGATCAGTCCCTTATCAGATATGTGGTTTCCAAATGTTTTTTCTTATTGAGTTGGCTGTTTTTTCTCTTTCTTAACAAAATTATTTGAAATGCAAACGTGTTTGAGTCAGTCCCATCTATTTTTGTCTTTTGTTGCTCATATTTGGGTATAAGGTCCAAGAAACCACCACCAACCACAAGATATTGAAGATGTTTCCCTATGCTTTTTTTTTAGTTTTATGGTTCTAGTTTTTGTATTTAGGTCCTTGATGCATTTTAAATTAATTTTTCTATAAGATGAGACGTTGTCCTCTTTTTTTTAGATATGGATATCCAGTTCAACAAGCACCATTTTGTTTTTTTGTTTTTTAATATATATTTTTTAAAAAGATACTTAGATTACATAAACGTTACACACAAAAATATAGGAATCCCATATGGCCCACTTCCCACACCTCCCACCACCTCCTGCATAAACATTTTTCATTAGTGTGGCACATTACCTGCAACAGATAAACACATCCTGGGGCTTTGCCATTAAGCATAGACCATATTCACATTGTAGACCACACTCTCTCCCACACAGTTCTGCATGTTATATGATGATAAAAAGTGGCCAATATCTGTCATTGCAATGTCACTCAGGACAATTACCAAGCCCAAAAAAGCTTTTCCCACTCCCTGACCTCAGAGCATCCAGTGGCCAATGGATTAATGCTGTAATTTCTTCCATTGCTTGAATCACAATATGTCTATAATAGAATACCAGTAAGCCACTCTAGTCCATAGCTCTTCCCCCAATCCTGAGGAGTCTGGGATGGTGATGTCCACTCTAACTCCAATTGAGAGGGGGCTTATAGCCCATGGAAAAAATGGATGGGATCACCATTTCTTGAATAGGCTGTTCTGACTCAGCTGAGTGGGTTTAACAGGTTTGTCAAAAATCACTTAACCATAGATGTGAAGGTCTATTTCCAAACTATTGATTTGATTCCATTGGTCAATCTATCTATATGCCAGTACCATGCTGTTTATACCACTATAGACAGATAATATGCTTTAAAGTCTGGAAGTGATAGTCATTCAAATTATTTCTTCTTTTAAAAATATTTTTGGCTATTCAGGGACTCTGATCCTTCCAGATAAATTCGATAAACGACTTTTACAATTCTACAAAGAAGTATATTGGCATTTTTATTTGGTTTATGTTAAATCTATAGATTAGTTTGGGTAGAATTGACATTGCAATGTCATTTAGTCTTTAAACCCATGAACATGGAATATCCTTCCATTTATTTAGATCATCTTTGGTATCTTTCAGCAAAGTTTTATCGTTTTCTGAATACAGGTCCTTTATGTCCTTGGTTAAATTTATTCCTAAATATTTGTTTCTTTTAGTCACTATTGTTACTCCTCAGATTGATCATTAATGGTATAGACAAATGCTATTCATTATTGTGTATTAATTTTTTGTCCCTCAATTTTGCTGAACTGGTCTATAAGTTATGATCGTTTTGTTGTGGTTTTGGGGGGATTTTCTAAGTATAGGATCATCATCAGTGAATAGTGAAAGTTTTATTTCTTCCTTTTCTATTTGGGTGACTTTTATTTCTTTATCAAGTCTAATTGCTGTACCTAGAACTTCTAGTACCTCATTGAATAACAGTGAAGATATTAGACATCTGTATCTTGTTTCCAATCTCAGGCAGAATGCTGTCAGTTTTTTCCAATGAGTACAATATTAGTTGTGGGTTTTTCATACATGCACTGTATTATCCTGAGACAGTTTCCTCTATTGCCATATTATGGAGTGTTTTTATCAAGGAGAGATGTTTTGTCAAATGTACCTTCTACATCTGTTAAATGATCATCTGATTTTTCTTCTTCAATTTATTAATGTGGTGTATTACACTACTTAATTTTCTTATGTTGAACTCCCCTTTTATACCTCATATAAAGCTCACTTGAATGAGGTGTATACTTTTTTAAAATTTATTGAAGTATATCACTCATACATGAACAAATAAGTGTATAGCAATAGTTGTGAACTTACAAAACAAACATATATAACATGATACAAACATACAGGACTCTCATACCTTACAATACCACCAATACCTTGCATTGTTGTTAAACATTTTTCACTAGTGATTAAAGAACATCTTTAAAATATTATTACTAACCAAAGTATTTTCCCCCAACCCACCCTATTATTGTTATTTTTATAGCATTTATACATGAACATAGATAAACAGGAATGCATAATAAAAGTTGTGAACTTACAAAGCAAATATTCATAACATCATACAGGGGTCACTTACATCAACCCTCCACCAACACCTTGCAACATCAAGAGATATTTGTTAAAAATTATGAAAGAATATTGTCAAAATCTTACTGCTAATTATAGTTCTTACCTTACATTTGGTGTATTTTTCCCCAAACCCACCCTATTATTATTTTTTAAATATATTTTTATGACAGAAGTTGTAAACTTACAAAACAATCATACACATGTGCAGAATTACCAAACAACACTGCACTATCAACACACCACACTGTGGTGGAACATTTGTTACAGATTATGAGATAATATCATCCAATTATTACCAGGTCCACAGCGTACATCTGGTAAATATTTTCCATACTCCCGTATTATCAACACAGTACATTTTTCACATAGATGCAAGAATATTAAGTTATTACTGTTAACCACAGTCCATAGGTCACTCCAGTTGTATTTTTCCCATGCTTCTTCACATTCCCACCACCTTGCAATAGTGATGTACATCTGCTCTAGCTCACAAAGGACACTTTTGCATATGTACCATCAACCAAAATTCTCATCCACCTCTGGGATTACTGTCTTATTCAGTCTCTAGATTATTCTCTAATTTTCTGTCAATTGGCATTTCCATCCCTAGACTACCATTTTCAGCCACATCCCCATTTATAAACCAGTTGTTACTATAATATGTTACCATTAATTCTGTACATTTCCACCCTTTTACATTAAACTAATTAAAATTTCTAAATACATTAAATATCAGTAGTCCATCTCAATCCTCCTCTTATCTCTTTTAAGAATTCACCACCTACCACCAAGTCTTGAAGATATTTTCCTACATTTTCTTCTAGAAACTTTAAGGTTCTTGTTTTTATATTTGGGTTTTTGATTCATTTTGAATTAACTTTTGTATAAGATTGAGATAGGGGTCCTCTTTCCTTCTTTTGCTATGGATATCCAATTTTCTCAGGACCAATTGTTGAATGGACTATTCTGCCCAAGCTGGGTGGCATTGACAGACTAGTCAAAAATCACTTGACCATAGATACGAGGGTCTGTTTTTCAACCATCAATTCACTTCCATTGGTCTATGTTTCTGTCTTTATGTCAGTACCATGATGTTTTCACCACTGTAGCTAGGTAATATGACTTAAAGTCTGGAAATGAGAGTCTTCCAACTTTGCTTTTACATTTTAAGATGTTTCTGGCTATTCAGGACCCTTTACCTTTCCAAATAAATTTGATGATTATGTTTTCCATTTATTTAAGAAATGCTGATGGAATGTTTACCGGGATTGCATTGAATCTGTACATCAATTTGAGAAGAATTGATATCTTAATGATATTTAGTCTTCCAATCTGTGAGCATGGAATTTTCTTCCAATTATTTAGGTCTTTCTAAAATTTCTTTTAACAATGAGCTATAGTTCACTGAATACAAGTGCTTTATATCATTGGTTAAGTTTATTCCTGAATAAATGGGCTTTATCTGTCAAATTTTATTTTCACCACTCTTTTGACAGTTTTAGTTACTTTTATTGATCTAATCTTCATTTCTAGACTCTCTTGCAGGCCTCTCTCTCCCCTGTCTTTTCTTTTCTGGCTGTAGGACACCCTTTACATTTTTTGCAAATCAGTTCTCTTGGTTACAAACTCACTAAGTTTCTGTTTATCTGTGAATATTCTAAACTCGCCCTCATTTTTGAAAGACAATCTTGCCGGATATAAGTTTCTTGGCTGGAAGTCTTTGTCTTGCATTATCTTAAATATATCATACCACTGTCTTCTTGCCTCCATGGTTTCTGGTGAGGAATAAGCACTCAATCTTATTGGGTATCTCTTATATGTTATGCATTGCTTTTCTTTTGCTGCTCTCAAAATTCTGTCTTTGGCTTTTGACATTCTGATTAGTATATCTTGGAGATGGTTTATTTGGATTTTTTCAGATGAGAGTTCATCATGTTTCTTGGAAATGAATATCTATGTCCTTCAAAAGGCTTGGGAAGTTTTCTACCATTATTTCTTTGAATATTCCTTCTACCCCATTTGCCTTCTCTTCTCCTTCTGGGACACCCATGACACATACGTTTGCACATATATGGCTGCTGTTTAGTTCCCTGAGACCTTGTTCAAGTTTTTCCAATCTTTTATTCATAGATATTCATTAAGCAAGTTGGGGTGTAATTTTCTTTTTTCATCATCTTTATTTGGCTTTGGAATTAGGGTAATGTTAGCAACCTAGAATGAGTTTGTTAGCATTCCTTCTTATTTTTTTAAAGATTTTGACCAAGATTGGCATTATATTTTTTAAAAATGATTGGGAAAATTAATCTGTGAAAAGTCCATCTGGTCTTGGCCTTTTCATTTTGTGGAGGTTTTTTATGACTGTTTTGATCTCTAATTGTGATTGGTTTGTTGAGCATCAGTGTGGTTTGTTTGTGTCTTTCCAGAAATTTACCCATTTCATCAATGATGTCTAGTTTGTTGGTACACATTTTTTCAGAGTATCCACTTATTATGTCTTTTATTTCTATGGGATCAGTGGTAATGTCACGCTACTCATTTCTGATTTTATTTTAATGTTCTCTTTTTCTTTATCTATATAAGGGTTTATTAATTTTGTTGATTTTCTCTAACAGCCAACTTTTAGTTCTGTTTCTCTATTTTATTTATTCTCCATTTCATTTATTTCTGCTATAACCTTTATTATTTCTTTCTTTCTGCCTATGTTTAGATTGGTTCACTGTTCATTTTCTTGTTTCTCCATATGTGCAGTTAGGTCTTTGATTTTCGCTCTTTCTTCTTTTTTAATATAAGCATCGAGGGCTATAAATTTCCCTCTCAAAACTGGAGAAAGATCCACAAGCACTTGAAAAGAATATATATCCTGCTCTTTAGAAGGGGATAATGCTCTCTCTATATATGTCTTTTAAATCTGGTTCATTTCTCATCTCATTGAAGCTCTTAGTTTTCTTACTCATGCTCTGTCCAGATATTCTATCTAATGCTGAGTGTGGACTTTTGAAGTATCCAGCTATTATTGTGGAGTCATCTATTCCTCCCTTCAGTTTTCCCAGTGTGTACTTCTATTTTGGGACACCTATTTAGTTGCATATATATTTATTATTGTTATTTCCTCTTGGTGAACTGTCCCTTTTATTAATGTATAGCAACCTTCTTCATCTCTTACAGGAGTTTTGCATTTAAAATCTGTTTTATCCAATACTAGTATCATTTTGTAGTTTTTAAATTGCTGTTTGTGTGGAATATCTTTTCCTAACCTTTCCGTTTCAGCCCGACTGTGTCCTTGCATTTAAGATGCATCTTTTATAGACAACAAAGAGATGGCTTTTATAAAAAAATCCATTCTATCAGTCTATGTCTTTTAATTTGCGAGTTCAATCCACTAGCATTCAGTGTTACTATGGTAAATGCGTTACTTACTTCATTCATTTTATTCCTTGGCTTTTTATTTTCATATCTTACTATTGTCTGTATTTTTAATTCTTTCAGTTTCTTTTTTATGGTCTTCATTTCTACACTCTTCTCCAGGGCTCTTGCCCTTGAATTTTCCTTTCATGCTCTCACACACCCTTTAAAATCTCTTGTATATCTAGTCTCTTGGTAATATACTCTTTGTTCATCTGTAAAGACTTTAAACTTGTCTTCATTTCTGAAGGATAGTTTTGCCATATAAAGATTTCTTCTTTGGCAGTTTCCCTCTTTCAGTAACTTAAATATATCATACCACTGCCTTCTTGCCTCCATGATTTCTGATGAGACACCATAACTTAACCTTATTGTGGCTTCCTTGTAAGGATACTTTTTTCCCCTTGTGCTCTCAAAATCCTCTATATATCTTTGGTCTTTGACATCTAAATAGTAGATATCTCAGAGTGGGTTTATTTGGATTTATTCTGTTTGGGCTACATTGTCCTTCTTGAACATTCATATTCATGTCTCCTGTAAGGTTTAGAATATTTTCAGTCATTATTTCCTCAAATATTCTATGCCTTTTCCTTTCTATTCTAGATCTGGGAAACTTACAACACATATGATTCTGCATTTTGTGTTTTTATTCAACCCTGAGACCATGTTCAAGTTTTTTGCACTCTTTTCTGTCTTTTCTCCTATCCTTCCCAGTTCAAATGTTCTGTTTTCAAATTCACTTATTCATTTTTCTAACACATCAATTCTGCTGTTATATTCCTCTAGTGTACTTTTACTCTCCTCCATTCTGTCTTTCATTCCTATAAGCTTTGTTACTCTTTTGCAGGCTACCAAATTGTTCTTTATTTTCTCACAATTTCATCTTAATATTCTTTATCTCTTTAGTCATATTTTTCTTCATCTACATAAATTGATTAAGGAGGTTTTTGTGAACATCATTTATTAGTTTTTTTTCAATCTTGTATCTCATCTGGATTCTTGGTTTGTTCCTTTGGCTGGGCCCTATCTTTCTATTTCTTAATATGAGATATCTTTTTTTGATATCCAGGCATCTGATTATGTTGTTGATTTGGCTCTGTTGATCAATTTCTCTCTATTGCCTAGTGCTTATATTTCACAGCTCTTCCTTGATTTTTAGTTCAACATTTTCTAAAACTTTAATACTGCCCTGTTTGAGTAATCAAAACAGGGGCAGGGAGCCACTTGTGTGGCCCAACCATGCCTACC
>JAQZBX010113978.1:0-10056 GCA_029593785.1 Cabassous unicinctus
CACACATTGAAATTTAAGGTAGATCTGATTAAAAATACATTTTGGGAAAGAGTTAGGAGATGCTGGATAATTTTTGTGGGGATGATGTCAGAGGGGCAAGGGGAACAAACTGGTTGGGTATATTGTGCTAGGTACTTTAAAATATATTACCTAATCTAATCCTCATAAAAAAGCAGGCATTATTAGCCCCATTTGTAGGGTGAGGAGTCTGCATCTCAGAGATTTAAGTAATTTGAATAAGTTCTTTCAGATCACACATGTCTGCCTGATTCCCAACTTCTTGATCATTTTGGTGTCTAAGACTGCGTTCAGCTGGGCAGTCCTGAAGTAGGATAAGAGCTGTGATTCCATGGGACCAGCTTGTTGACTTTGGACTAATGGAGCAAGCAGGTATAAGATGCAGGAGCCATGCCTGAGAAGTTACTCTCTTATAGTTCCTTTTCCAAAGAGGCTTAGGTCCATGTGGGATTTTTGGTACCAATGAGCTTTCAGCTAAGTGGTTTTCAAACTGGGATGTGTTTACCACCAAGAATATGTGAAGATAGTCCAAGTTGTACCTGTTCACAAGGCCCAAGGTATAACTGTGCATGAATACTTTTAGGAGGATACGTTCTCCCAGATCCTCAACTTCCATATAATCTTCCATAAAACCGATCTATCCAAAATATACTTGTGGTTGAAATGGAACCCCTTTCCTACCTCCTCATTCTCAAATTTCATTGTCCTATTCTACAAAATCAAGGCTTTCCTCTTGCCCATCCCTCATTTTACTCTGGTATATTGTCCTAAGTTTAAAAACCACTGGACTGGGGAACAGATGTGGTTCAAGGGGTTGAGCACTTGCTTCCCACATGGGAGGTCCCAGGTTTAGCTCTTAGTGCCTCCTAAAAACAAAAAGCAAACAGCGAGCAAGCAAACGAAATAAGCAACTTGGGGAGCCAATGTGGCTCAGAGGTTGAGTGCCAGCTTCCCACATACGAGGTCCAGGGTTTAATCCCTGGACCCGGTACCTCACACACACAAAAACAAAAACAAAAACCATTGGAGCACCAACAAAAGGGACCTTTCAAAATGCTGATGTTAGTATTGATAAAGAGAATGTGTTACCATGACTGAAGTGAAAATCTTATTTATAGACAAATTATTTACAAAGAAATCTGATTAGTTGTACAAAAGTTTTCAGAAAATATTATTTGTATGTGAGAATGAAATTATGTGGGAAATGTCAATATGAGTTCAAGGAGAGAAAGAAACTAAAATTTTTGACTTAAAGAAGAGCTTGTCCATATCTTCTTGAGATAGATAATGTTGGATTCATTATAATAGTTATATTTAATGTATATATTCAAAAGAATGAAATACTTTTTTATTAAAATATAATTAATTATGATACATAAGGAATTACACATATTTCAACTACTTACTCTTTTAGATGTCAACATAAAAATGTCTGAGGGTTTGGAGGGAAAAACATTAGGGGGGATGTAAACAAAAAAGGTTGCTGAGCACTGTAGGTTCTGAGTGTCCTTGGATTGAATGCAGCATCTCACTGGAATCTTCTTTATCAAGCTGGACGAGATCAACTTTGAGAGAAGAGGAAGGGGGAAAATATACAATGATAGCATCCTTCCCCATCATAACTCTTGTCCATGCATTTTAAAAGACGTACTGAAGATGTGGGGGATGTTCTGGGTTTATGACTGCAAGAATTGTGACCCCCAAGAAACTAGTAGAGGAAAATTGAGTGTTTGAAGTCAATTATTTAAGCTTTCCTCCTAGTGAATTGCCACATATATTTCTGCATCCAGTTTTCAGGAGGGGAAAATGGTTGATAGTATGCAGGAGGAGGGATGTATGAAAATAAGTCTCAAAAGTGTAGGAAACCTATAGAGTTTAAATTAGCAGGTTTTCTTTCTCTATTATATGTTAATTATGAGTTTTGCAGCTTATAACAAATGAAATTTTTGCAAAACACTAATTTGTGTACACTCTCCCAAGTTTTCTCTCTTACTGAGTAAGTGGATAATTAGAGACTTCCCTTCAGGAAATCAGTTTTATGGATTGAATGAAGTTAACTCATTACTCTGAGTCATTTAAACAATGAAAAGTCATGTCTTTTAAATACCAATACATTAATATTGTTTTCATAATTGTACTTAGCATTCTGTTTTTTTCTTCCTTACTTTCTGAAAGTGGGATAAAAATGATAGTGCAATTATGCAAGTATTGGTACACCTGCCAGGTAAACTTCCCTGTGATGTAAATTGGAATATTTCTTTAGAGGAGAAATTTCTCAGGGCACAAATGTCAGCAATTTTGAAAAAGTCGGTATTAATTATGAGGCACTCAAGGGGAAATAGTAGATATTACTGATGGGAATAGTAGACACAAAGGGCTGAATGCATGAAAAGGTTTAGCTCCATTTTCAGGACTTTCTAAATATTTCATTCACAAGTTCCAAAAGATATATAGAAGAAAGTTTATCTTTTCAGAAATTGTATTTTAAGAATTCCTGGATCTTTTGTAAAAAGATGTGTATGTAAAAGGAACAATTGTTCACAATGCACTAAGTCCAAATTCAGAGCAAATATAAAGCTCTTTATGGTCTGGAATGTACCATACAATTTCATTTATTTGTTTTTTCATTCACAAAGCATTTATTAGGGACCCACTATATTCAACACTGTTTTAGTTTGCTAAGTTACCAAAATACAATATACCAGAAATGATTGGCTTTTACAATGTAGATTTATTGGATTGCAAGCTTAAAGTTCTGAAGCCATGAAAATGTCCAAATCAAGGCACCATCAGGTGATATTTTCTCCTCAAAGACCAGCTGCCGGCGATCCTGGACTCCTATGTCACGTGGCAAGGCACATGGCAGTGTCTGGTGGGTTCTCCCTTCTTTTCCCGGTTTCATTGCTTACAGCTTCTGGCTTCTTGGCTTTCTATCTTTTCTCTCCATATTCATCTGTTTATAAAGGACACCAGAAAGAGGATTAAGATCCACCTTGGGCAATGCCTTAATTGAAGTAATCTCATCAAAAGGTTCCACCCACAGTAGGTTCACACCCACAGGTATGGGCAACTTTAAGAACATGATTTTCTGGGGTACAAATAGTCTCAAATGACCACAAACAAGCTGGAGACATTGCTATCAATAAGATAGAAAAGGGACACTACAAATGTTCTCGGTTAAAATGAACTGAATGCATATGCTCATTTTTATCAGTTTTGTTTGTTAATTGTCTTTTTATCTTAGTGCAATGATGTCTGACACTAACTACCCAAAGCCAGGACAAACTTCACAGGTTAAGGGCACAGTTCTCTACAGCACTGGCCTCACTTCAGATACCAGCCACAAGTTTGGGAGTTTCCCAGGGAGCCAGAGAGACCCTCACTTCTGACTAACTGGTGACAAATTCAAGGGCTGCTACTACCCGCTAAATTTCTATAATTCTCACAAAGGACTCACAGAAATCAGGAAAGTGTCATACTTATGATTACAGTTTTATTAAAGCAAAAAGCATACAGCCTAAGGAGGAGACAGGGTGAGGTCTGGGAGGGTCCTAAAGGTGAAGTTTCCATTGTCCTTTCTTCATGGAATCAGTATGTATAATCCTTCTTGCTCATTGATGTGTGACAATACTCAAAGAATATGGTCAATCAGGGGATCTCATTCAGGCGTCACTTCCAGGTCCAGAGTTTATTCAATTAGAATTTAATTATGCAGACAGGATTGACTAAATCAATGCTTGAATGGTTGAACTCAATCACCAGTGCCCTCCCCCACCCAGAAGTCAGGTCATTGTCACTTGGATCAATGCCCTATGCCTCTGATCACATGGTTGGTCTTTCTGGTATACCTAGCCCTACCCAAGTCACCTTGTTAGCATAGACTATCAAGTGAAGTCCAAGGGGCCCATGTTGACTAACAAAGACATTCCTCACTCTCAAGAAATCCCAAGGGTTTAGAGTTTATACTCCAGCCTCCCAGGAGTTGGGAGCAAAAGCCATAGGTAAAGTTAATTCTTTACTGCACAGTTAAACTAATTATGAGCTTGCTTCAATGGGTGACTCCATCTTCTGAATAGCTGTCTGTCCCTCAAGTCCCTATCCAACTGTTCAGAAAAAGGCCATATCTTAAGGAAAGATTTAAACTATTCTGCAATTAGCACAATATTGAATTAAGATAATAAAGCATAACTGGATGAAAAATTAAACATTCCTAAATTTCTAGGCAAATTTTAGCTCTTCTATTGTTTGACAGCACTCTAGAAAATGCTCCTGTTTAAGATAGCTCCATTAAATAGCTCCTGTTATACTAAACTCTATTGACATAATCCAGGCTCATGTCCTCAGCTGCTGTGACAATCAGTGAAAACTGGGTGTGCAATATCCAAACCTCCAACTGGATCCTACTTTACTCACCTGAATTGAGCAGGTTGTAAAGGCCTCCTTCTTGCTAAAATGAGAGCACTAAGATTTGTGAAGAAACCAGGCTCCTGTCCTTAACTTTAGGTTAATGAATTCCTGGGGGGACAGGCTGACCCCAATTGATAGGAAGCCAATCCTTCATTGTGAACAGGAATCCTTTTTGATGATCATTACCTGGCTCCAGTTCCAATGTTAGCCTGCTTCTTCCTTCTTGGCAAAAGTAGAATCTAAGCATTGCCCCTCACTTATGTCATGTTGGGATTCAGAGTTCTCTTTGATTGGCAGTATTTACTTGAAGAGAATCCTGTCTATTTGGGATGCACCTTTGATGATGATGACTCATCAACTAATAATTTGCCAACTATCAAAACACCAATAATTTTGCAGCAGCTCTTTTTAATATACATTTTACTCTTTATTTCATGCTTGCAAACTCTTATGTAGCAAGGCTCTATAATCATGAGTAATGAATCTAAAATTCTCTTGTGAAGAAAAGCTCTTTGTTTCAGGAGTTTGAAACTTGAGAGAGCTAACTGGTGTGAGTTGCAGGTGAGATGATTTGCCCATCTTGTGTGTTTTCATTGGCATTGCTTAGCTTTTATTACTTTATTGGGAATAGAATAGCCTGGTGTTTGGTGTAAGTGGATCACAGAGGAAAACTTAATAGATTTTTAAGACAGAGACATGCAGAGCACATCTCCTGTTTCTCTCCCAAGGATAGCAAATCTGTTTTAGCTCATGTTATCTAAGTAACAACTGCTATTTAACTGTACATTACAGTTGTTTAAAAAAAGAACCTAGGAAAGAAAGTACTATTGAAAATAAAATTCATAGAATGCTCTTACAGTGCCAATTTCCAGAGTTCAACTACAAACACAAATTGTAATTTAAACATAATGCCGTGGGTAGGATGATGTCTTAGGAACTCATTCAGATGACATTCAGCCCAGGACCCATCTGCTAAGTGTCTTGACCTCAATTTCCAGGATAGCTCCACGGATGCTTCAGGATTTTGGTGCAAAATTCTAAGAATGGGAAATATTCAATTTTGTTGCAGTCCCCCCATTGTTCATAATACTTCACTGGGGTTGGTTTAGGAAGGAAACAATTTTTAAAAAGTGTTTGCCTTGGCCAGTTGGTATGAAGAGTAACTCTGATTTCAATATCTGAAATGTAAACATAACTGAGAGAAGCAGGCATGATTAGGTTGGGAAATGGTAGAGCAAAAGGACAGAAATCAGGGCGTGGCCATCTTGGTCTATCAGAGCAATGTAACAGGGTAATTCTGTCTGCACTGGAGGATGGTGGTCAGTCAGAAAAAGATGAGTTTTCCTATCTACAGTGCAAGTAACTTTTTCTGAAATGAGTGGAAGTTTTGAAAGCTGATGGATATGTTTTTGGTCAAGCTTTTCTGTGGTCCAAGCAAATCAAATTTTGTTTTTGTAGGGAGGATGGAAATAAATCAATGTTTATTCTCAACCACTATGACAGAAGTTAAAAAAATGTTCCTGCAGAAAACACATTTTTTCATGCAAAACCATATTATAGTGGGCATCTTCAAATGCTTGCTGAATATAATAAGAAGGACCTATTCTAAACTTTGAAGAGCATGCAAAGATGAATAAGCAATTAAAAATGAACCATAAACATTCATTAAACAGGCTCAGCAGGGTTTCTAAATAGAAACTTTTAATGGAAATTACGTTCTAAAAATACACTTGTGAGTAAAAGTATTATATTAAAAAAAATCCTACATAATTTCCTTCTCTTACTAATTCAAGCTGGTCTTTCCACCAGTAATTCAAAACTGAGAGCAACTCAATTTCAAGGCACAAACAATGTGTTGAATTAATGCCATGTATGTTGGAGATGGACTATTTTATCAATTGTTATATAATGCCATATTTTTAGGAAGCACTCATTACATGAGAGAACTGAAACTTTAAGCACCAGTCTCCTTTAAATCGCCTTCCCAAGTTCAACAACAACAACAACAACAAATCTGCCAGGAAAAGCAGAAAGCAAGCACTAAATCCCAGACAAGTTAGCAGAACATCAAGGCACATTTAAACCATATTGACTGCTCACTAGCAAGAGCAAAGGGATCTTTGAAGATTAACAATTTGATAAATTGCAGCATCCTACCTGTGAGAATGATATGTAGCTTCATATTTTGCTGAGAGTCCAAGGTCCAAATTGGTTACTCTTCCTATTGGTTGCAAACTTGGGCATCTTGGACCTTTATGTCCTTTACTGATCTAGGGGGAAAAATGCATAACATATAAAAATCAGTGTAGTTTGGAGTGTTTCCTCCAAAGGAAAATAAATTTTAATTATTAAAGTATGTAGAATATAATGGATATATGACTTTCCTATGAAAACAGATTTAGATGTAGTTTGTTCAAAAAAACTAATAAGTTTATAAAGATTGTTAACCACTTTACTCATTGTATGTAATGCAGTCTACAAATAATTACTCCCCTATTCCATGATACATTTTCTGGGCATAATATGTAGCTTATTAAGTATAGAATCACAGTGTTATCTGTGCCTGTTCCCCCTGCAGTTGGGAAATTTTAGTCTTTACCTTATGTTAACTATAATTTATTTTTAAAAAATAACGTAAGCTCCATGAAAGCTAGCATATTGCCGAGGCTCAGGGAATGAGTGGAAATCTAATCTGTGTATGCATATTAACACCCAATAAATTAACAACTCATTGTAAGCATTGTTTTTTAAATGTTACGATATCAAAACAATTAAATAAATAATGATTATTTTCTTATTGGTTTGCTCCTTAATGCATTAACGGCAAATTATAACCCTGTACCATATATTGATCCATCTATTGTGTCAATTTGTTCCATTTATATGCAGATAGAGAAATGTTTATCAGTTGTACCTGGGACTGAAAATTTATTGAAACAGTTCAGTGACATTTAATGCAGTATAGCTAGAAATCAGTGCCAGTAGGCAAACCTATTATTATAATAATGGAGTTTTTGAATTACATCTCACTAAGCTCAGCAATATCTTCTATAGTATGCACAAGTCTGGTGAAAGGTAAAATAGTTTAATATATTTTGCATTGTTTATCATTCTTATCTTCTTGCTTAATAGACCTATTTCAGACATTGTTTTCATTTACTTTTTAATCAGCTTAAATGCTTTAAAAAACCCATAATGAGACAAGCCATGTTTCAAGGAAAGCATGTGGGTAGCAAAATTTCTTTAGTCAATTTTCTTTTCAAGGTGTCAAGAGGTGATGTGGCTATTAGCTCACTGAGCATTCCTGACTTCTCAGCCTCCTGGGATTAAAGAACTATATGCCATTAAACCACTTCTCATTGCAGCAGATGTTTTATGCAAAGGAAGACCTTGACATCCCAGAGATTATGGTGTATTTTTTAACAGAAAAATGTATGAAAAGTATGGAAAATTCATTTGTTACATCTCTACATTCTTCAGAGTAATTAGCCTAAAACTTTGCATAAACTCCTTTACCATTCCTTGATTCATTCTCAAAAATTTATTTAGCACCACTTGTGGGCTAATTACACTGCTATCCAGTGGGGGCTGTGATAGCCAGCCTCCAAGGTGGCCCCCAATTTTCCCTGACTCCTTTTACTCACACTCAATCCCGTAGTGCACCATGTTGGTCTGTGTGATCTATAGAAATATGACAGAAGTGATGGTATGTCACTTCTGAGATTAGGTAGCAAAAGATAGTGGCTCTGTCTTGGGATTTATGGCTTTTGGATTGATCACTCCGGGGAAAACCATGTCATCAGCAACCCTAGGAATTGACCCACTTGGTGACAGACTAAAGCCTCTTTCTGACAGTCATGTGAGTGAGCTGGGAGGTGGATGATCTTGACCCAGTTGACTTTCAAATGACTGCAGCCCTGGGTGCCATCTTGATGGCAGCCTCGTGAGAGACCCTGTGCCAGGACCATGTAGAGAAGAAGCTACTCTAGAATTCTTGACTTTCAGAAACCATGAGATCATGAATGTACATTGTGTAAATCTGAAGAAAATTTGGGACAATTTACGTGTCAGTAGATAATTAGCATAGGAGTGGATCGATGAATGACACGCTGTCCCTGCTTTCAAGAAGTTTATAGTCTAGACAAATTCTTCTACAATGAATGGCTGATTTGCAGGTAAAAGAAAGGGTAGGTAAAATGGCAGTACATGGAAGCAATACCTAAATTAGTCCCGGGGTCCAGTAGAGCTGAAGATGGGATGCCTAATCTTCAACTCAAGGAATGAAGACACGGAGTTAGCCAGAGAGAAGCTTGGAGGCGGATAGGCACCTGTATTCCACATAGAAGGAAGGAGGTGAACAAAGACAAGCAGCAGGGAGGAGCAAGGACAGGAGTTCCCAGGGACAGGGGGTTCAGGTGGGCAAGGGATTAACAAAAAATGGGAACAGAGAGGCAAGCAGGGAACAGATGAGCAGGAACGTGTATACTCTAGGAAGGAGTTTGATTGTTATCCTGAAGTTACAGGGCCACAGGGACATGGGTGCAATTCAGAGATAAGGCAGGGTAAATCTGGAGATCAGGAGGTACTGGCCATGGTAACAGGGAGGGGTGGTGGGAACTTGAGTTAGGATAGAGGCAAGAGAGAAAGAGAGAGGAAGTTGAATTTGAAATATGTTAAGGGGTTAGAATGGACAGGGTCTGTTGCTGCAACATACAATTAGGCACAACCATCTTTCATTTTCTATTCTGAGAATCTGGGAAACCAAACTCATACCTGTTGGATGCCATTGATCACCCAGCTAGTTGCTCAAGATGGAAACCTGGAAATGATTAGAAACACCTTCCTTTCCCTTGTAACTGCATATGATTAAGAGCCAAATTTTATTTGTTTCTAAAGTCTAATTTTTTTTTAGTTTGTCCTTCCTGCTTTGTGCATACTAAAGTAGTGTTAAATAAATCCTTTCCACAACTTCCCTCAATCACTGTGATGGCTTCCTAACAGGTCCACTCTTAGCCATATCTTCTTTAGAGCAATTCTCTGTACTCCTGCCAAAGCCATTAAAAAAACAAGGCAAACAAGGAAACCAACATGGAACCACTAATGCGGGCACTCTTCCACCCTGCTCAGGCATATGTAACTGGTTCTCACTGAGAACACAGTCCAACTCTTTGACTCGCTCCACTACAACACACCTTGGGTCACTCTTGTACTCCTTCCCAAACCCTATTCCACAGTCATATTAAACTGTTGGGGTCATTTATGCACCTTCAAGCCTGCTATTTCTGTTGACTGGATCACTCCCCTCTCCCCAGCTCACTGCTACACTTAAGATCCAGCTTAGGTGTCACCTCTTCTTGGAGACATAAGCTGGTGTCTCTGATCCCCTGGTACCCCTCCATCACAGCTCCCATCCACTCTATTACAATTCATGATTTACATGATGGTCTTTACCACTGACTGGTGATTTCCTTGAAGGCATGGACTTATCCCTCACTTGCCTGGTTTCCTGCACACTATCTGGCATAAAATAGACACTCAATAAGTGTGTGTGAGGTAACTGGATGACGACACAGAGCACTGTGTTCTAATGTTCCACTTCTTATTCTGAAGAAGACAATTAAAAGGAGAAAG